>JAXGGA010012428.1:0-38789 GCA_038373865.1 Uloborus plumipes
AGAAAACGAATGATTGTGCGCTGTTCAAGTAAGGAAAACGTAGTCATATTAAGTATCTAAAAGTTTTCATTCTTGACGCTGCTGCTGCAACTCCATCTGTTGTACTGTGCTGCCAGCTCTGTGACGTATTGAGAACGAAAGCAAGCTCATATTAAACAATGCACATGTTTATGTTTCTTTTCAGTCTCGAGAAAACAAACCAGTTTCCTTAGAACTTAAACGCACCTCGTATAAGGGAAAGTATTAAAACTCACACTTACAGAGACGGGAGGGGCTACAGTGTCCCCTGGGGTATTTTTGAGTAAAAGTAGTGAAAATGTTCCTTCCTCCTATTTACTGTAACATAAAAAAGTGCTATGCATTCTAACTTTACCTTTATTTTCCTAATCCTGCTATCGGATGGAATTCCGAAAGCGAAGTATTGCCGACTGCCCACCAGCAAGACTGTAGAGATCGCTTTTCGAAAGAGAAAGGAACAATATGCATTTTAACTTGTAGAGATACATTGTAAAAAATGAATGTTGCTTTTTCAGTAAAATACTGGCAGCCGAGGCTCCAATTTAAAACTGTAAAACGCACAGTAATAAACTGTAAAACTAGCAATTTTACAGTTTCTTACTGTAAAAATAAAAATTTTGCAGCTTCTTGTCGTAAAATGTAGCTGTTTCATGCTGTAAAAACAATAGAATAATACTGGCAGTAGAGGTTCCAGTTTAAAACTGTAAATTGCACGGTAATAAACTGCAAAATTAGCAATTTTGCAGTTTATTATTGTAAAGTTAGCAATTTTTACAGTTTATTACTATAAATTTAGCTGTATTATACTGTAAAACAGCATTCATTTTTCACAGTGTAATAATACAGAAATTATAATGTATTGTGTTATTATTTTTTCATTAGAGAACACGCTTGCGACATACATACTAAATTAGGAGGGAGTTTGTTAAAAGTTTTTCGGGCCCCTTCAATCTTTCTAGGTATACCGTAATTTCAATCTTTCTAGTGCTATATTTGGAGTGTTTCCTTGATTTTAAAAGTATTTTTTTTTCTTAAGCAGCATGCTTAAAAAAACAAAGGATTAAACCATTTCTTAAATAATTTCACAGCGTCATATATTTTTAGAAATTATTTTAATCGTCAATCTGATTCAATTTCATTTTTTACGCTTCTGGACATAACGTCACAGTTGCTGACCATCTTTGAAAGTTTTCTAGCGCCACGTCATTTTTTTTTTTTTTTCAGTTTTAATGGTAACGACGCAAAAATGCCTTTAAAAAAATCCTTTAAGAAAAAGGGCACAGAGAAGGATAGCATTATTTTTTATATATTTGTTACGACTGAAGGTTCTGAGAAACGGATACCTCACAGGACCACGACAATCTATTGAGTTCAGTGCACTGTAAAAAATGAATGTTGTTTTTACAGTGTAATATAGCTAATTTTTTGGTAATAAACTGTAAAAATTGCTAATTTTACAGTAATAAACTGTAAAATTGCTAATTTTAGTTTATTACCGTGCATTTTACGGTTTTAAACTTGAACTTCAGCTGCCAGTTTTATACTGTTGTTACACTTAAGGGATAGACCAGGTCTGGTCATTGACTTTTTGAAGGTGAAAGATTTGTTGGACTTGATCTAGCTCTGCTAGATCCCACAGATTTGAAAGAAGAAGAAGAAGATACTGTTGTTTTTACAGTATAAAACAGCTAAATTTTGCGGCAATGAACTGTAAAATTTCTAACTTTACAGTAAGAAACTAAAATTGCTAGTTTTGCAGTTTATTGCTGTGCATTTTCTGCAGCAGTTCATTTTTTGCAGCGAGGTTCCATAATTTGAACTGTTGTAGTGCTTTCTATACTAGACATCAACTTAAGTTGACATTGAACATCACTACGGGCGGAGCCAATAAGAGCTCACAAGCAGTCAGCGATCTCCTCTAATTAGCTCTAGTAGGCTGTGACGTTTTATCTAGCTTGTTTTTCATAGGCTAACGTCACGCTGGCGTCAATATATTGCTTATTTAACAGTACTTATCATCAGTGTTATAAAAATTAATTTCGATAAATGAATTCCCCCCCCCCTTTTTTTTTTTGAAAAGAACTTAACAGAACACATAAGACAATTTTAAATTACCTTATTCGGAATAAATCCATATGTTTTGAAAAGAGAAAAGAGCTCTTTGTCAAAGAGAAAAGCCCTGCTAACAATTGTTTGAAAAACAGACATTGTAATGGTACTACCTTGTTTCTCTTCTGATGGCGTCTCTTCTTGCGTCATAACTCCAACCCTTTTCTAACATTGGGACTGCTCCAATAGCACAAAGTGTGGTAACTGTCTCCTCTGGATACTAGTAGGAATTTTCAAAAAGATGGAAAACAATAATTAACTGAGCCACAAACAGAAGAATTCTCAAAAAATAATTATGTGAAAGAATACCGGTAACATAAAGTGGACTAAAATAACAAATGAATTCCGACTTAAAGAGGTTTCTGCAAATACTTGTCAAGTTAGAGAATTTGCAGTCATTGAAATTAACCTTGGACCAACCGTTGAAAAATAACTGTCGAATTAACGAGATAGTCGAGTTATCCACTTGTCGATTTACCAAAGTTCCACTATATATATACAGGGTATCCACTCCAATCGTGAACCAATAGCTAATTTCTAAACCCTTAGAGATAAGCATATAGTTTATTTAGGAAAAAATCTCCAAATTACGAAAGGAATTTTGGGTCTATTCAATGTTTTTCAAAAAATCAAATTTTGAAAGAGTTAAGAAATTTAAATTTTTATACAGCCCCCCAGTCCTATCAATCATATTTAGTAAAACATTCTTGACACTGTAACGTTTAAAACTAAAAAAAAATCACTTTTCTACCACAAAAATTGACCGAATTATGACGTTTTGAAAAATCAAGATTTTGCATTGTTTCATGACGTCATCGAGAGAGCGATCTCTTCAAAATATGATTGATAGGACTGGGGGGCTGCATAAAAATTTAAATTTCATAACTCTTTCAAAATTTGATTTTTTGAAAAACAGTGAATAGACTCAAAATTCCTTTCGTAATTTGGAGATTTTTACCTAAATAAACTATATGTAAAGCGACTGGAGAATACTTTTCATGAAATATTTATAAAACTTTAAATATATATTTTTCCTTCTCATGTAAGAATTTTAATGCGAAGAATCTTTGCAAAGGGTATTCTTTTCTTCTAATTGTAAATTCATTCTTCATCACATTATTTGAATTATCCATCCTTGAATCTACTGCTTTAATCACTAAAAATGTACATTATATGAAATTTAATCAGGCTCAGTAGTCCACAGCAGTTGAATAACTACATCGCTGTAGAATTTATAATTCGTTTCATTGAATAATTCATTCAAATTCCGTTTTCCCTAATTTATCAAGAGTTATAGAGACGTTAATTTGGAGTTGTGCTGAAATATTTCAACCTTGTTTTTATTATTATTTGATATATATTAGACGCAACACATGCTTATTTGAGTTTTTTTTTTTATTAAGGTAATCAGATGCTTGAATTCCCATTGTTTAAAAAAGATACATTGCTTTCTGGTCATAATGCCTGCAAAGAGTTATTTGCATTTTTTCTGTTTGTTTTTTGTGACAGAGAAGTACTTTGCGGATGTATTAGTTATTTTAAAAATTGGAGTAAGCACATTGCAGTTATTGTTTACATTTTTTAGTAAAATATTTTATTTTATTTAAATTGCTATTTATTCTTTTAATCAATGTAATAAACATGAATATATTTCTTTTATTCTAATGATCTGTCTCTATTTAAAAACTATTTTGCGAAATAGCATTTTTATAATGTCAATTTATTTGTCAATATCCATTGTATACTTAAATGCGAAAAAAATTCAAAATTATTTAGTTTTTATAAAACATTAATTTTAAAACTGAATTTGGTATATTTTACTTAAAATAAAAATCAAAAGATAAAATAAATAAATAAGATAACATCTTTCATTAAATGTCGTAAATCTTTTGTTGTAATCCTTTCGAAAGAAAGAGAAAAAATAGTTGCGTAACTTTGTAAGGGGCGATGCAAGAACCTATTATTATTTTATCTATGGTACATTTGATGTTCCACTATATTTATTTCTTTATCTTTTTTTTTTTTGTCTTTTTCTACTGGTGCCACAAGTAACGTCATTAATGTGTTTTGTTTTCCATTTGGGACGTTTTTAAGTTTAGGAATATTTTTTCTTTATATTTATGTATTTAACCATATAAATGATTGACAAAAATATTAAGGGTAAATCACCTAGTTTGGACCACTGCCTGAATACGACCTTTACTTTCACAGGAAAATAATTATGAGATTAAGAAGTAATGAGCTCTTTACAGTTTTCTGCCAAATTTCATCTTTAATTTAAAGATACCTGCAAGAAATCTACTGAAATGATCAATTATTCAAATTTCAAAATTGCGACGACCCTATAATTGGATCCCTTATGCTTAGGCAGCCCTATACCATTGTGTTCGTAAGAATTTAATCTACATTTTTATTAATACAGTGAACTCTCACTTATGCGCCTTTTTCACTTATACGACGATTTTAAATGGTCCAAGCACATTCCATAGAAAAATAATGATAGTATCATTCATTTATGCGTCACTCTGAAGATAAATATTTCACGTATATGCGCTAAATTTTCTCTAAAATGTAAAATATTTAAATTTATTTTCTTTAAAAATAAGCATTTTTCTTCACTTTTCTCTCTAATTTTTCGTTTTTATTGCTCACATAAGGCAATTTTTCCGCACATACTTAAGTTCGGAGAGGTACAATTATCAATTATGCGTCGCTTTAAAGGGAACAGTTTGTGATTAGGTATGCTACAACTTTTGTTTTCTCTTTATCATCGTAGTTACGTTACTGCAATTGACAAACCGCAGTGATATGTCCCTTTTCTATAGAAACAATCTTATTCATTCTCTCATTAGAACCTATGTTGCGTTTTAGTCCTTTAAATAGGCTTGTTCACTTATACGTCTCTCTCACTTATGCGCCTTTTTCTGTCGGTCCCTTGGGCCGGCTCTTAAGTGATAGTTCACTGTAACTTATTGGGGATCTCGATATGGGAAAAGGTAAAACTAAATCGAATCCCATATTATTAAGGTGATTTTGAGAACTTCAAAATATCAAAATTTTAACTTGGATAATGGATAGTTGAATTGCTTTCAGTAGAAGGAGTGACATCCTCCCTCAACCTTAATTACAACTTTGACTCTTACTAATTCTTAAAATTTCGCTCATTCCCTGGAGCAAAATATCTGAAAGAAACATTAAATCGATAGTTTACTAACATTTAGAACCATGCTGATTAGAGCTTTTTAAACATTTCTATTACTTTTAAAAATTTAAAGCAATCTTGTTCTAAAAATTGCTATTAGTGCAGTGTCCTAATTGAAAGGAATGTGAAATTATGGTGCAATTTTTTAACTCGATACTTTTAATTTGATTGCGTTTAGGGGAAATTGCTTCCCATCTGCGAATCTTTTGATTAATATTTAACTTAAAATCGCTTAGAAATGAGACCATTAAGATGCTTTTTTGTTCAGAATTTCAAATGTATTATTCTTTGAGTTGCAGCTTCAAAGCTTTTACAGTTAGTAGTTCTGTTATGTTGAAGAAGTTTTTTCTACTCAAAATATGCATTGTGATATGAATAGAATTTTAAACTACGTAGGCCTGTTATTATTTAAAATAACGCATTTCGCATGCTTCTATTTTGCTCCTTGAGCGTCTAGACATCTAAACTCTAGGGAAGAGAATATTAAATATTTACATATAAAGTACCGTTTTATTTACAGAAATAAAATTTATAAAGGGCAGAGTGCTTTCAATTCTGAGTTCAAGATAGTTTTGAAAAGACTGGAATGAAGTTGACATTTGTGAGAAAAATCAATCTGCATTTTCTTAAGTTTAAACATAGTATTTAAGACATTGATGAAAGTGAAAAAGCAACGTAAATACAGCACAAATGATCACGATTATACGCAAGGCTACTTCCCAGGCTACAATAGAGACTTTTCATCAGTGCAAAAAGCTCAGCGCATAAGTTGCCGTAAGAGAACACTTAGTTCTCTTCCGTCTTTTTGCACTAAAGAAGAGGCTCTATTGAAGACTTGAATCAGCTAGTTGCTCATAGCTGTACTTTATTTACGTTCATTTTTAATTTTCTTCGTATTTTAGCACAAGATTAGTTTGATAATTTTTTAACATTTGCTTGATTCATCACTTGAAATTTTTGTTTTATGATTAGGAAGAACAGCTCATATTTTTACCAAACTAATTTCTCTAAGTTTAGACTAATTTCGCTAAGTTATTCGTTTTAACTTAATTGTTATAAGATTTGGTATGCAAATTTTACATAGGGATGACATCCTATTTACTTGAAGCCTTAAGTAGATGCAATCTAACCTATGGCATATGGGACTTACCTATTAAGTTTTGTAAGCCTTAGCCTTTTCTTACAAGGAACATGTCCTGCTTTAACGTGTGGAAAAAGCGAGATTTGTAGATTTTAAAAAGGCACGTAAAATTTTTGTCTAAAAACTTTCTCTTTGCTTACATTTTTCCTTCTGATGGCCAAGAATAATGAAAGATGGAAGTAGTTTCTGTACCTCAGAACCAGACTAGCGCATGTTCAAAATTGCATTTTTTAAGTTATTACTGGATTGTATGTGAAATCGAATTCTGATAGGAGTCATATCGATGTATGACTCGTCATTTTTTACACGAAATCTGTCCGGGAATGTTTTTTTGAAATGTTCGTTTAATACTATAATACTATTGCTCAGAAAATGACTGTATTACTTTGGTTTCAAAGAGGGCCAATTGAAGTTCGTGTTTTTCTGATAAATCATGATGGGGGTAAGTACCCTGCCTAGTATAACTAGGCAGGAGACTGTGCCAGGTGACTGTGTTTTTGCTCTTTGTTGCGTAATATCTGCAAAACTATTGGAACATAATTAGTTACGAGATTAGCTATAAATTGAGGCCCAAATCGTGGACATAATAACTAATGTGTTTCCTAATTAAACTAATTGACATTAATAAAATCACTTCCCAGAGTACTGTTTCCTGTCAACGACCCTGATGCATACTTTCATCACAAATGTAGCTCTCAAACTAAACAAAGTATCGTTTCAACACCGTTCTCAGCAAATTCAGCAAATCACACTGATTACTTCACACTTCATGACAAAAAACATTTGCAAGAGTAACATATTTTTTCTATTGGAGCTTTGAATTTGTGGCAGGGGACTGTTTGAAAAATCTCCGGACAGAATGTACATCACAATTTTAAGTTTTAGAAGTACGTAATTAGACATTATTTCATAAAAAGGATGTAGTTGCATTATTCTATTTTTAGATATCAATTGCCAAATTTATGTGGTGTTTATAGGATTTTCGAAAGATTGCTTTTAGGTGTTAAACTATTGGATTCGGACAGCCAGGGGACTGCGTTTTTGATGTTTAGAAGATTTCTAGAAAAAAAAATAAATTGTTATCGCTCCAAATACTATTGGGCTACATAGTACTAATGCTTTACTTGTATTAAGAGCGATAATTACTTTATTACACTTTATTATTTTTAAAATACTAGGTCCGGACAGCCAATTGCGAGTTTACAGAGAATCGCCCATTTAAAAAATTCCTTCATAATAGTTAACCTGTGTTAAAAGAGTGTCAGTCTCAACCTTTGTATGCACCAGCCAAACGTTTTTTTTATCTTTACTGCAATATAATAAAAATACTTTTACAGCCGAGTCGAAGTTCCAGCTAAAATTTGACCACTTTGAATCCAGCGCGTGTAGGAATGATTGTCTTCTCTTGCGAGTTATCGCGTTTTGGTAATTTTTCATTGTTGTAAGCAAATATTAGCAGCACGTGAATTTAGCAAAGCTTGGCAATGTTCGAAACTTTTCTTTGGTAACCCTAGCTACCCATTAATGAAAAATTGAAAGTAGAAATAAATGAATTAGATAAAAGGTGGTTAAATTTGAGTTAATGCGTCGGTCTGTCTATATAACGGCTCAGTAGATCCTAATTAATATTTATAAGGGTAATTATAAAAAACGTTAAATAAAAAATTTTAAAAATGATTTGAATACAAAACCTAGATTTTTAAGAACATTTTATTGTTTGACTGAAATTAACAATACGCTTTAGAATATTGTTAGACCGTTGTTAGGTAGGTGGCGTTTCAAACTGTGTGAACATGCTTTACTATTTTACTCCGCCACATATTTCCGTATAATTAAAGTCTTATTTTTTGAATCTCAATAAAAAATACTTTAAGAAAATATTAATTATGTTTTCTTTCTTTAATATCACTGGCCTTCACATTCGTATATAAACGTTTGCTTGACCATTAAGTACTTAGAGATAGGTCCACGTTGCTCTAACTCAACATATTGAATATTCAGTGTTTTATACTAATATTATTGCTGAGTTTGTATTCAGTATATTTCACAATAGACTATCTGTTTAATTAAAAATGTTAATTTACTAAAATTGAGTATTTTTTTCTTCTACTTCATCTTACATAACTATATATTAGCCTTGCATAACATTTAACTGCCAAAACATCGCACTTTATGATACTTAAATCGAAAATTAATTATAGCCATGCTTTGATGTAACAGAATCATGAATTTAATTTCGCATTTCATTAAATAAAGCCTGCCAGTAAGAGGTTTAGGCAAACACGTAAAGTTAAGCCAACTTACCATATTATGCCGAGTGATAACAATTTATCGTTGAAACTTTAATAGCTGAAGGCATATTTTGTCATTAATTTTCAGGGAATTGACTTCAAGTCATTTAGTCATGTCTCGAAATTCTCAGAAATAGTTTTCAGCGAGTATGAGGTCTGGCTTCAAATATCAATCATGCGCATGCCTTGGTAACCAAATTACGTATTTGATAGTTTATACGTTACAGATTTAGCATCAGTATCAAACGTTTGTTTAATTGTGAATGCAAGTCAATAAAGGTCATAAATCAGAATTTGTTTCTACGTTAAATTGAATGATTAATGAAATCGTAGTACTCTGAATATCTTTTTCATCTCTTATAAAATATTTATTCGATTCCAGTAAATGGGACTGCACCCATTCAAAACTTGATTTTTTAACATTTCTTGAAGCATTTTCTAAAAATAGAAATAGTTGTGTCTTAACTTACTATGTCTATTACTTTATTGAATTAGCACAAATAGATTAAATTTTTAAAACATTTATATTTTCGCATTTAGTCATACGGTAAAGGAAAAAAGGTGGCCAGTGCTCCAGCCCTAAAAAGTGGTATTAGTTTTATTTATTATCAAAGAAACGGTCTGTACTGTGAATCACCTAACTGCCAGGGCAAATGGTTAAATTTGTGTACAGTGAGAAAAATACGTGAAATGATGTGTAGTAAGGTAACTTTCACTGTATTATTTTACTTTACTTCACTGTATTATTTTACTTCGTAACGTTACACATTGTTCTGCTGTCATCAAAAAAAAAATCCTGATAGAGTAAAGTCTTAAAAACATTGGATAAAAGGAGTTTCATCATTTTACCCCCAAGTATTATCTTAGTAATTATTTTTTCCTTTAATTCAACATTGAGTTAAAAATTGCCGGTAATTTGTTCTCCATTTTTAAAGTTATTAAAGCTCATTTACCGTCTTTTGAACGCTATGTGCCACAGGTGGCCAACAAGATGCAATTTTTAAAATGTATTTTGAAAACGTCAACTTTTATCACCAAAAAGAAACTATTGATTTGTGTTACAGGTAAGTGAAATTCAACGTAAAAACTCATGCAATTACACAAAACTGTAAAATTATAGAATATCATTGAAGTTAATAAATCATAGCTATTTTTGGTTCACTCAACTCATAAAAACTATTAATGTTGTTTTTCTTTTCTTTTTAATACAGAAGCCATCAGCTTCGAAATACATGAGGACTGCGTGCTATGCGCCTTGCCTCATGACACAGGACAGATTTACAACGCAGAGAGGTCGAAATAGGGGCATGGGCAAGGCGGGACTCGAACCCGCGAACACTTGCTTACGAGGAGAACGCTCTGCCTCTTGGCTACCGTGGTCCCCCCCCCCCCTATTAATACTTATTTTTATTTTTTCTTGGTTAAAAATGTTTTTTGTGTAAGCTATTTGTAATCAAAAATCAGCAAATTGGCATCTGAAACAAATTGGACTACTAGCTCGTTTTTTTTGTCAAGTCGAGATGTTTCAGGAACTTCAAGAACGCATTTGCATAACTTTGTAAATCATTGTCAGAGGATTCATACAAAACGTAGAGCAGGAATTAGATTACAGATTTCATGTGCTAGTATTATTTTGTTGTTGTCTTATACCAGCTAAGCTGGCAATTTGGTTTCACTTTTCCAATTGTAGGGTATTTGGTGTCAAGTCCGACTTCCATAGTACACACGTATGATACGGGGACCCATTTATAGGGTGGGCAACCTTCAGTCACAGCACAACACATCCAGACAAAGAAAGGATAAGGTCAGGAAAGAGAAAGTACATCCATTCCCGAGTCGGGATTTGAACCCGGGACCGACCCATCCGGGTCAGACTTCTCTGATTAAAGACAAGGTGACCTGCTTCATGTGCAAATCGTGTAACAAAAGACCACGTTGAACATGTGTTAATGAAAGAAAATATTGCATAGTTTTATTTAAATTTAAGTATGTTTTATTAAAGGCAATATTTTTGAAAAAAAAAATGCTCCGGTCGGCATATATTTTAAGCTAACCTTTTATATTTCTGACCAAGTGAGGCAACTAAAGAAGAGGAAATGTAAATTGCTTCTTGATTCCTGAATTTTTCAGTTTCATGAACATTTAAAATAAGTTTATCAAAATATTTTTTATAAGATACTTTACTTCATCTACCTTGCATATTTTCCCTACATCTTCATCTACCTTGATAGCTAAATACAGGCCCGTCATTTAGGGGGGGGGCAGGAGGGGTTGATTACCCCCCCCCTGACTTTGGGAAATCAATGTATTGGCATCTAAGTGAACGTGGTTTTGCCACTATTTGGTGAATTTTACATTGTGTATGTACCCTTTGCCCCCCCCCCTGGAAAATTTCGAAGTGACGCCCCTGGCTAAATATAAATCATTTGGCAAATTCTATACGTACTGTCTGTCTATGCAAGCAGTGCCTGGCACTCGCGAACAGTTCAACTTAAAAAGGGTAGATGGGTTGTGGTAATAATTTTCCGAAGTTTTCAATTTAAAACTTGCATTTGCTATATTCTTTGGACATATTCAACTAAACTATGTATTAGAAATTAGCATCGTTCCACATTGTACGGTTCAAAATGCTTTTTTTTTTTAATTCTTCTCCTTATTGTTATCTTACCTATCACCCCTATTTTGGTAAGATCAGAGAAGACCTGACGCATGCGTAAATACGCGGAAAGTTTTACCTAAGAAGATCAGTGTGTAAGTGTAATTTTAGTTCGGAACTTTAAAGTTTTACAACTTTTACAAAAGGTGCAGTTTGGCATTCATGAAGAAAGACAAGATATGTATTTTTTTTATTACACTGCAAAAGTATATCTTTATTTTAAGTATAGTAAATATAAATTTCAATTTTTGAATTTGGTAATCTTTTGCCAAAAAAATTCGCCAATCATTGGCGATATTTTTTTTTTTTCAAATATGGTGCAATGTTTACATTTTATTGTGATTAATAACCCTACCGAAAACTGAGATCCAGAAGTGCAGAATTCAAACTTAGCCGATTCGAAATCTGCATTACACGAGAGTAGTAAAGTGCGCGTGCCTTCAGCTGTTAGGAAAAAATGATTTCTTAGGTAAAAAATTACCCGAGCATCGTTTAAAAAAGGCTGTTCTTGGATTTTTTCTTTTTCAACTGCAGTGCTTAGCATTTTCCGTGTTAAAACTTCAGTATTTTGTGTTGTGGGTGTATTCAGTAATCAGAATTGCACAGCCATTTTGAAAATGAAATTGCTGGCATGTGAAACTTTGACATAGCGAGTGCATAAGAAGTTTTCCTATTCTACATTCATTTTGTTTGGCATAGCCTCAAAAACTTTTGTAAATCTATTTAGTATTATGAAAAGCTGCTTGGATTTTGATATTTATTTGAGAAGTTTGAATAACTTTTGAGTACAGAAGACATAGGTAAGTTTTGATATATTTTCAATTTGCTGCAATGTTTCCTAACATTCAGTGTATTTAAAAATTCTTTGTGTTTTACCTATCACAACTGCCACTGAACTTCTTCAGTAATCTTCGTATATGTCCGTGTTTTCCTTATTCATTCTGTGTTCTTCTTTTTTATTTATTTGTAATTTGTATTGCTGGATGAAATAATGTTGTGTACTTATTCTAAACCAAACCAATAACGCTCCCCTAATGCAAGATATCCACAAATAAATAAACACTTTCAAAGGACACTTCTACTGCCAGAGTCATACTATACCATGATTACTTGATGGAATGACATTTATACCAGGAACCGATAGGTAATGAAAATGCGATAATACATAAGTATATGACAGTTGTTTGTTTTTAACAATAATAATTTTTCAGTTAAAAAATTTAACTGATTTTGTGCCCCGTCTGTAGATTTTTTTGGATCCGCCATTGTATATATATATATATATATGGGCGATTCTCTGTAAACTGGTAATTGGCTGTCCGGACTGAGTATTTTAAAAATAATAAAGTGTAATAAAGAAATTATCGCTCTTAATACAAGTAAAGCATTAATACTTTGTGGCCCAATTGTATTTGGAGTGATAACAATTTAATTTATTTTTCTAGAAATTATCTAAGCGCCAAAAACAGTCCCCTGGCTGTCCCAATCCCATAGTCTAACTGTTAAAGATAGTATTTCAAAAAAACCTATTAACACTACATAAATTTGGCAATTAATATCTAAAAATAGAATAATGAAGCTACATTTTTCTTATGAAATAAGGTATAATTACGTATTCCTAAAACTTAAAATTGTCATGTAAATTCTGTCCGGAGTTTTTTCAAACAGTCCCCTGCAACAAATTCAAAGCTGTGATACGAAAAATCTATAACTTTTGCAAATTCTTTTCAGCATGAAGTTTAAAGTAATCAGTGTGAATTTGCCGAAATCGCCGATAACGGTGTTAAAACGCTACTTTGCTTAGTTTGAGAGCCACATATGTGTTGAAAATGCATCAGGGTCGTTGCGAAAACAGTCCTCTGGGAAAGGATTTTATTAATGTCAATTAATTTAATTATAAAACATATTAGTTATTATGTCCACGATTGATTTGTGCTTAAATTTATAGGTTGTCTCGTAACTAATTATGTTCCAATAGTTTTGCAGATATTACGCAACAAAGAGCAAAAACACAGTCACCTGGCACAGTCCCCTGCCTAGTTATACTAGGCGTGGGACTTTCCCCCTATCATGATTTATCAGAAAAACACAAACTTCAATTGGCCCTCTTTCAAACCAAAGTAATAGATTCATTTTCTAAGCAATAGTATTATAATTATACGAACATTTCAAAAAACCGTGCCCGGACAGATTTCGTGTGAAAAATGACGAGTTTACAGAGAATCGCCCATATATATATTGCACGTATATGTATTGATGTTCATTTTACTTGGTGCGCTGATTTCGAAAATCTGTTTCTTTTTTTCTATCATGAAATTAGGATCCTTTCATTTTAGCTCAGCAAACATAATATTACTTCTACAATGCAAAGTAATTTTCCCAATCACATTCCGGTTTTCCAGCACTCAAAATAAATTTTAACAGCAGATAAAATCTGTTTTTTAGTTTCCAATGCCTTTAACTATTCTATTGTAGCAAGAATGAAATGCCTAATTTCAGAAGTAGTTGTTTGTACTTCTTTAAAAACCTGAATAAACGTTTTTTCAGAAACTCATAATGACTTTCCCGGCCATTTAAGCGATATCGATTTTGTGAAGGCCAGAGGTGCAAATCTCAAAAGAGATTACTCTTTCTTAATTGCGACTAAACATACTTAGCAATTGTTTTGTACATTTCTAACATACAAAATTTATAAAATGTATCAAAGCTAATACTTTTTAAAAAAATACTTTTAAATATGATAGCTAACATTTAGGAAAACATGTGTTACTGAGTCAGAAATTATAGTAGCTATATTTTTCTGATTTCTATAATTGTTGTGTGCAACAAACATTATTAAGCCTAAATAAAATGTATCAAACACCTTGAGTGTTTCGTTATTAGCTAAAACCAGACATGTTATTGATGAATTGCGGAAGTGGGAGGGGGGATACATACAAGATTGCATCAATCTCACGTCGGCAACAAAAATGGCAGAAAAAAGAGGTTTTGATTTGTGGCCTATAAACAAAGTTAGAGAGTCTGCTTCATCAGTCAGGCACTTTGAATTCAGCAGAAATTGAGATGGGCTCAAATTTGCAAGGCGGCATACGTTAAAGTTATAACATTCAAAGACGAGTATCAAAATCGTTAAGCATTGCAAAGTGTCTCATTAGGAGTCCGTTTCTTTTCTTTTTTTTTTCTTCTTTGGACAAAACAGAAGTGTTCTATTTCCAGTTACACCATTTAAAAAATAAATCAGTTGAGCTTTGAAAAACCCTATTTTAAATAGTGGCACAATTTTTTGTCAAAAAGTAAAACCAATGTAAATTAATATCCCCCCCCCCCTTTCAAACAACACTGAAAAATAAATTAGAATCAACAAAACTATGCAATATCGTTATGAAAGTGCTAATGGCTGGAACAGAACTAAAATTTTACGAATAGTTGGGGAATGTGGGGCAAAGTGAACTAGTTAAGTGAATATTTTACTTTTGGTCATGACCTTTGATCATGTAATCTGCTTTGGGTCAAGACAGTTTCTACACAGTATCTGGATCTTACATAAAGAGGTGCAGGAGGTACTATACTACGCTGAAAGATTTCTTGACACTGGCGTCGTGACGTCAGCCAATGAAAAACGAGCTAGATAAAACGTCACAGCCTACTTAGAGAATTAGAGGAGATCCTTAACTGCTTCTGAGCTCTTATTGGCTCCGCGCGTAGTGACGTTTAGTGTCAAGTTAAGTTGCTTTCTGATATAGTTTTTATTTTCCGATAACAGAAAGGCTTAAAAAAAAGTTTCTGCCAATGTGAGTCTTTGTGCCCCGACTTATTATAGTTTGTTTGTTGAGTTTTCAAATTTTAACTACGCATTCCTATCCAAATCAAAGCTGTACCTCCTCCCTTATTAATGGTGAATTACATTTTCTACTCATTTTTTAAGTTGTCATCTTTTGTAAACAAAAAATAAAGCAGTTTTCGTTTGAAAAATTTTCATCCATTTAGTACATCTACCTTATTAAAAAAGTACATTTTTACGAATTTAAGGAATTACCTAACAAAAAAAAAAACCATTTAATAGCATTATCGATAAAAATTATAAGACTGTTTTGCTGGATAATTTCTAATATCCGCTATCCAATATATTAAGTGAAAGAGACTGTTGTGGAAAACTTTTATAGTATTAAGTTAACTTCAGAAAAAATGTATTTAGAAGTAAATTTCAGATTAAGCTTCTAAAAGTAGTTGACGATTTTTAAAAATAACAAATAGTTACTTCTATCTCTTCTAGCAGTTAAGTTTATCTCGCTTAAAGCTCAAATGTAAGTAACTGAAAATAAAACAAAAGTCTAACACTCGTTTGATTTTTTTCTCTTAGCGAGCATTGTTTCTTTGGTCATAATCCCTTTTTCTCTTTTATCCAACTATTTTCTGAAGATACCTGATAGTACTCTACTTTAAGAAGTTGCTTGAACTCGTAAATTTTACTTAAAGAATCATTGTTATTTTTCTGAAACTTTGTTTTGGAAAAAAAAAAACATGAAAGCGAACTGTTTTAATTTGCTATTTTTGAAGTAAAAGAAATTGAGATATGCTCAGGTGCTTTTTATCAAACATTTTCCTTAAACTTTTTGAAAACATTTGAAAATACAAACTTTTATGTGAGCTAGTATTCGTTTTTAGCCTACTTTCCCGTTAAAAATAAAAGAAAGACGAAAAAAGTATTAAAAGTAGCTTAATGCATCGAAAAAATATCGCCAAGTCCAAAAAATATCGCCAAGTTAAAAAAAATATCGCCAAGTCCAAAAAATATCGCCAAGTTAAAAAAATAAAGAGGTAAAATGAATATCGAAAAATTAAAAATTTGAAAGTAGGGTATTGAGATGGGGAATTTGTGTGTCGGTCTGTCGGTCGGTCGGTCTGTCGGTCTGTCGGTCTGTCTGTCCCCCCTAATAACTTTTGAATGAACATTCCGATTTGGACAAACTTTTTTTTGTTGGAAAGATCTCGGCGAGTACAGCTCATTCCCATGTTTGATTTTTTGATTTGAACAATTTTTGGTTCAACTTTGAGCCGTTCAAAAAACCGGTCCCGCGATACTAACTTTTTAATGAACAGTCCGATTTGAACAAACTTTTTTTTGTTGGAAAGAACTTTTCAAGGATACTTCATTCCCGTATCTACATTTTCGATTTGAACAATTTTTCGTTCAACATTGAACCGTTTAAGCAACCTTTCTCCACCTAATAACTTTTGAGTGAACAGTCCAACTTAAACGAGCCCAAAAAATATCGCCAAGCCTAAAAAATATCGCCAAGTCCAAAAAATATCGCCAAGTCCAAAAAATATCGCGAAGTCCAAAAAATATCGCCAAGTCCAAAAAATATCGCCAAGCCCAAAAAATATCGCCAAGCCCAAAAAATATCGCCAAGTTAAAAAAATATCGCCAAGCCCAAAAAATATCGCCAAGTCCAAAAAATATCGCCAAGCCCAAAAATATCGCCAAGCCCAAAAAATATCGCCAAGTCCAAAAAATATCGCCAAGTTAAAAAAAAATATCGCCAAGTCCAAAAAATATCGCTAAGTTAAAAAAATATCGCCAAGCCCAAAAAATATCGCCAAGTCCAAAAAATATCGCCAAGCCCAAAAAATATCGCCAAGTCCAAAAAATATCGCCAAGCCCAAAAAATATCGCCAAGTCCAAAAAATATCGCCAAGCCCAAAAAATATCGCCAAGTCCAAAAAATATCGCCAAGTTAAAAAAAATATCGCCAAGTCCAAAAAATATCGCCAAGTTAAAAAAATAAAAAGGTAAAATGAATATCGAAAAATTAAAAATTTGAAAGTAGGGTATTGAGATGGGGAATTTGTGTGTCGGTCTGTCGGTCGGTCTGTCTGTCCCCCCCTAATAACTTTTGAATGAATATTCCGATTTGGACAAACTTTTTTTTGTTGGAAAGATCTCGGCGAGTACAGCTCATTCCCATGTTTGATTTTTTGATTTGAACAATTTTTGGTTCAACTTTGAGCCGTTCAAAAAACCGGTCCCGCGATACTAACTTTTTAATGAACAGTCCGATTTGAACAAACTTTTTTTTGTTCGAAAGAGCTTATCAAGGATACTTCATTCCCGTATTTACATTTCCGATTTGAACAATTTTTCATTCAACATTGAACCGCTCAAGCAAGCTGTCACCCCTAATAACTTTTGAGTAAACAGTCCGAAAAAAATGACTGACTGTGCAGACGATTTTTTGTTTATTTATTCATTTGTTTTATTGAATTTATTATTATTATTATTTTTTTTTTTGGCAGACGATTTTTTTTTGTAACAAAAATGTTTCATTCACTAGGGCATTTTATTCTGAATTTATATTTAACAACTGGCAACGGATTAAAATTGAAATTCGAGACATTTTATCAACGGACGAGTTTTTTTTTTCTTTTTTTTCTTTTTTTTTTCTTTCTTTGATAAAATGTGTTTTGATGTACTTTGTACTTTTAATTTTTTTTTGAAAACAATTGAGGAATTTTTCTACGGAAGAACTGTAACAGTTACATTCTTTAAAAGGTGCGACAAAACTTTATTTATTCATTTATTTACTTTTTATGTGTCTATTTCATCTGATGAGAGAGGTATATTTTGCTTTTAAAGGTATGTTTGACATAATTTTTAGTCTTAGATAATCAACAGAATAATGATCAGATGCTAGAATGCCGATGTCGATGTACGGGAAAGTAGGCTCGTTTAGTTCTTGACAGAACTTCTTGTTCCTTTCTTAAAAGTTAAAAAGAGTACTTTGCCATATTTTTTCAAACTATAAAATGCAATAGTTATAATTCGCAAAATGCCTTTACGTTGACATAGTAGTGCGTTAGAACTTCAATTTTTATAACAACTGCAAGAGAGTAAAATAAAAAGTAATCTATTGGAGATTTCACTTGATGACTTAAAAGTAGCTTCGTTATAGAAATTTGGGATGTTGCTTGACAACGAAGTGCAATCGCTCGTTGAAGCAGTACATTTTTTTCATATTTTATTAATTATCAACATACCATCAAACTATTAATTTTTGGAATATTTAAAATCTGGTTTACTTTTATGGAATACGAGTTCATGTTCTTCGTAATGCTCAGGCAATGAGCAAGGATCTATCATATTAGTTATTTTTCTAAGTCGCTTCAAGGGTAATTCGAAAATGTATATTTATGATTTGATGCACAATAGAAAGTCCAAAAATGATACTTTCTTGTTTCATTGCATAAACAAGAAGAACATCTCTACTATTATTAAAAGCAATTAAATTTCTTAAGTATCCTGAACCACTACTTATAAATTATTTTTTGTCTCAGTAACGAGCATATCTTCTAAGATACGACCATCACTAAGGCCAGAGCAAAAATAAAAAGATTAAAAAATAAATATTATTTCTGGAAATTTTGAAAAGTAATTACGTTAAAAATAATCAAAATCAAATTTTTTTACAGAGGTCACGTGCAATGAAAAAAAAACTAAGATATTTGGAGTCTTGTGGGGTACTTTGTTCAATAATTAATGCGTCTGTGACCGTGGAACTACTCTTCTGAATGTACCTACTACAGAGCTGCAATCAAAAATTGCAACATTGCTGTTATTTTAGGCTATTTCGGTCAATGCATTCTTGTAAACACTGACAATTTTCGCATGTTCATGTCGTACCAGATCGCTGCCATGTCCTTGAGGAAATATTGAACTTCATCATTCCCTTGTTCGTCGGAGCTGGATCAACTTCCGGTCAAATGTTCTTTCAACTAAAGGAACAGGTGATAGTCACTGGGGACTAAGTCCGAACTATCAAGTGAATAGTCTTGCACGAGAGCGACGGTTGGGGGGGGGGGGATCGTGTGGGCGAGCGTTGTTGTGAAGAATCCATACGCTCTTGCTGAATAATGATCGATTAATTTCAAATGGTTCGAGCCATTTTAAATTCAAATACCTAATAACAGTGCTAACTTACCGCTTGGAGGAAACATGCAACGATAGTGAAATTCTCAACGGCGGCCAATTGAAGAGCTTGGAGGATGAAGAAGCTAAGATACAATTTGAAAAATGAACACTCTGGACAATGGTAAGCAATGAATACAGCAAATAAAACTTGGTGCACCAATAAAATAATTTTGGAAAAAATAGAACCGACTTCAGTTGGAAATTGCTCTAAAAAGTAAAAAATAATTTTTTTCTTTGAACACCATCGAAACTACTTTTAAACATAAGTTTTGAAGTCGGCGCAAAAACAATGTATAGAATCATACGCAATTATAATTAGACGATATACATTTTAATGGATCCAGGTTATTTAAAAGCATTCGCATACATTTCATTCATTACCACACATTCGTGTAATGGTACAAATGTTCTACTTTTAATTTTCAATATTTTTTCTGAAAAATGTTGGCAAAATATGGTTAAATATCATTTGACCTATTGTTTTTGCCCCGACTTCAAAACTTATGTTTAAAAGTAGTTTCGATGGTGTTTAAAGAAAAAAAATATTTTTTACTTTTTAGAGCAATTTCCAACTGAAGTCGGTTCTATTTTTTTCCAAAATTATTTTATTTTATTCTTTTTAGTGTAAGTACTTATGAAATAAGGTAATGTTTCCATTACGGAAATTCACCTAATTTTCTTAAGTAAATGCTCCATAAAATAAACTGAAAAAAAAAAGGAAGAAACTATCAACGCGTCTAAAATTATAAACGATTGACACTAAAAAATAATCTTTGTTATTCTCTGGTATTTATTTGTGTACTAGCTTAATCAAATTTGTGTACTAGCCATTTAAATATCAACGGTTTGTCAACTAATTTATATTTGAAAGCAATTCTAGTTTCTCGTTGTTCATAAGATTTTAACACATACTACGTACATTACCGCTAATGAGTTTCATGTTACATTTAGTTAAGCCTTGGTTCAAATTTTTCATCATGATTACTATTAATATTGCTGTTGCGAGGCAAAAAATTTTTGCAACAATGGATTGAAAATTTAATCATTTAATGGGGAAATGACATGAAATTTACTGTTTTCCATAATAACTTTTTTTCTAGTGAACAAATATCGTCATATAAGTACATGGTACCTAAGTTACACCATCTCCTAACAATTAAAAAAAAATCGTCCAAATCGATTCAGTAGATCAGATGTTATGTGCGAACAAACAAAAAAAAAGTATACGCTTTGACTTGATAACCTCCTCCTTTGTTGAAGTCGGTTAAAAAGTAAAAATCATTAGCCCGATTCCATACGCAAACTAACAACAAAACCAGAAAACAAAACAAGCTGCAACAATAAAAATTTGATCCTTAATTACTCGTAATTTCCGTTTTGTCGCTTAACTCCTTCATCTCCCAAGCCCGTCAAATGTAGACTGAGCGTCCCAGCAATGCACGCTGCTTGTTTGCGAGTGGTGGATTCACCAATCTTAACAGACCGAAAAACAGTCTTTTCTTGCGTCCCCAAACTTGTAAGAGCTTACTTTTGGAATTACACTCGTAGTATAACTCAGTAAAATAAAATTCCCGACTGCAATATAAATACCATCTTTAGTTTAAACGCTGCTTTATAAAATAGAGCTATTTCAGTAAAAAATTTACCTTAAACACTTAATGCTTACACATTTTTACAATTAAAGGGGATGAAATTGCGGCGAGGTTAAGTGACAAAACAGAAATTGCGAGTAAAGTTCAAATTTTTACTTTCTTCTATATCTATTATATAGAAGAAAGTATTGGTTTCGTGAAAATTTTCGAATGTCGAATTTTGACGGATTTGCACGTTTTGAGGTGCGCTGAGTCCATGTCGACCATTTTTGGAAAATGTCTGTCTGTGTGTCTGTGTGTGTGTGAGTCTGTATGTGTGTGACCAGTTTTTGTGGCCGCGCTAGAGCAAAAACTACTGCATGAAATCGAACAAAAAAATTTTCACATATGTACAACCATGTGAACTGGTGCACCTGACTTTGTTTAGCGAATTCCTCCAAGGGGGGTGGAGCAATCGCACGTGTTCTGCGCGTGGGTGATTGCTATATCTCAGGAAGTAATCGGCGGAATCAAACGAAAATTGGTCCATAGGTAGACCCTACCGAGTACAGGTGCTGATTCAATTTGCGTGTCAATATCTTGAAGGGGGGTGGAGCAATCGCACGTGTTCTGCGCGGGGGTTATTGCTATATCTCAGGAAGTGACAAGCGGAATCAAACGAAAATTGGTCCATAGGTAGACCCTACCGAGTACAGGTGCTGATTCAATTTGTGTGTCAGTATCTTGAAAGGGGATGGAGAAATTGCACGTGTTCTGCGCGGGGGTGATTGCTATATCTCAGGAAGTAACAGGCGGAATCAAACGAAAATTGGTCCATATGTAGACCCTATTGAGTACAATCGCTGATTCAATTTGTGTGTCAATATCTCGAAGGGGGGTGGAGCAATCAAAAGTGCTTATTTTGTCATTGTATCTACTGTATCTCGAGAAATATTGCTGAGATTTGAATGAAATTTGGAATAACACTAACCCAAAAAGGAAGCAAGCATCGATTAAATTTTGGCGCCAATCGCCCCAGGGGGAGGGTGGGGTGATTTTTGCGCTTAGTCAACAATGCGAAAAATCAATTCATTAAAAAATCGCTTTCACGCTATTTAATTATCAAAACAGCTGAAAACTTTCAATGATTTGAAATTTTTAACTGTTGCCAATTTCTTTTTACTAACAAATAAAATGTTTGCAATTAATCTAAACAAGGCTTTTGCAATGATTTCCAATTTCGCTCATTGATTCTGCATTTGCAGGGTTATTACGATAATTGGGAAACTGGAGCTGTTTCCAATTATTCGGGCGAGTACGTATTTTATTTTGTAACTGGAATTCATAAGATAGATATAGAAGAAAGTTTCGTGACGGCCACGACAGCTAGTTATTGTTGCAGTTGATGCAGCTTTTTTGTTTTCTGGTTTTGTCGTTGGTGTGCGTATGAAATCGGTCTAATGATATCTACTTTTTGATGTACCAAGTTTTATTTGCTTATTACTTTTTTAATTGTATCCATTGCTTACCATCGTCCAGAGTGTTCATTTTTCAAAATGTAACTTAGCCCCTTTATCCTCCAAGCCCTTCAATTGTGTCATTGTAAGTTTGGGTACCAACATCAGTTTCAAAGCGGTTGGTCCGCAAATAATCACCTAATCTCAAAACATTTAACCTTAAAACGTTAACTCATCGAACTCCTTTAAATCTAATTCTTTTAAAATTATTTGAAATAACAAACTGTTGTACAAACCTAAAATTTGATACTTCGTGCAAATGACTTATTTTTGCGAAACGAATTGCGCTTTAGTAAATAAACACACATGTTTTAGAATTTTTCATTATTATTTTTAAATGTAATTTAATTTATAACGACACAAGTAGCTCTCATTTTTAAACTCTAGTAGTGATCAGGAAAATCAATATCTGTCAAAAGTTGCCTGTTTTGAAAAAAAATGAATGCACAGAACAATTTTGATGCTGGTAAAAAAATAATTAACCCATTAATGCCTAGCGTCCCTTTTTAGGGACGGTCCAAAAAAGGGTCTGAATTTCCCCAAAATGAACATTTCAACCAAATAATGGTGTTCAATGAGTACCTTGGTATTGTTTCAATTCGTTATTAACAGATTGCAGCACATAACCATTCTAAAGTGCGTTCTGTAGCAGTTTCAAAATGATCTTTATCAAAAATGACATCGTTCACAATCTCAAGGAAAAAAGCCGAGTTTTCAAAGTAATTCCCAGATTCCCAGTTTATGTTAATTGCTGGTTTTATTTCATCTTATAAAAGGTCTTTTTAAATATTATATCGTAGGCAGAAAAAAATTTGAGTAAAAAAAGTATGTACCCTCTGGGGTCTATCGTAACTTTTAAGGGACGATTTTTCTTTCTTTAATAAAAAATTTATTTTTTACATAATATTTTTTTTATTATTTTTCCTGTCCATTAGACACTGTTTGTAGCCAGTGTACAAAATATCTTTGGGAAAAAAAATGTCAGGCATTAATGGGTTAAAAGACTACAGCATTTTTTTTTCAAGTTAACTTATCCAAATGTTTAATAAAACGTGCTATAATTGATAATAGCTAAACACCGGTTGCATGAATTTTATATTTTAAGCCAAAGAAGCATATTAAGCAAGTGCTTCAGTCATTTATTAATTTTATGTTATCGTATTTATTTATTTTGTTAAATTTGAACTAAATCTGAAAGAACTTGGGCTAACTTTGAAGTTTGGTGAAAAATAAAATCCTAGCAACACAGTGAGACAGAATAAAAGTCATCCCTTTACTAACTTCATTATTTGTTACAAGGCAAGGATTTCAATTAAGTTGCAAATAAAAAAAAGTAGTTCGCACTTAATATATCAGAGTATTTTTAAAATAGCATTAAAATAAAATTTTGTCAATAAAGTCCTCATAATAAAAGAGGAAACCTCGTTTGTTGCAGCTCAAGTCAAATATAAAAGTAATTAAATACAAAATATGTTTATAAGCTAAATAAAAGTGGGTTTTATTTTACGAATGGTTTCCTGGAGATTTATGGTTGATGCATTTACGATGTTTCCGGAATTATGTTCAATTTGAGGGAAAAATAGATGCTACAGGTTTATGCTTTAACCTTTATAATCTGTACTATATAAATTAAAACATTGAAAGTATTTGGGTAGTGCTACACTGAAGAGACAAAAAAAACTGAAAATACTTTTCGGTCTTTTCTCATAACTAATTTAAATGTTTTACGGACTTTTCAAGTCTGATAATGTGTGGTCCATATCGCACCCTTGCTACAAAAGTGCCACAACTCAAAAAACTACGTTTTCCAGGAATTGCAAGAAACTGCTCCCGGGCTGACTCGGCACATTTTAGTATTTTTGAATTTGTCAATATGAAGACCGATACATCTCAAACTATGATCGTTAGTTACGCGTGTTTCTACGACGGCTGGACGACAACTCAAGATGTGGCATTTCAGTGGAAAGGGTCCTATGCATCTTGATAACAACAAAACGCCATAACGCTGATTTTTCAATACGACTTCTGGCTCTTTTGAAGATTGGTAGAGACGTGAAAACTACGTCTAATGACAGCCATAACTCAAAAATTACAATTTTTGAGTTGTCCCACTTTTGTAGCAAGGGTGCGATATAATTGTCAACTTATCCAAATAAAAGATAACAAATATATATACAAAACGTAACAGAATTAAAATATTTTCGTAGCATATATATCATCAACAGTTCGCAGAAACAAAATAGCACAACTCTAAGGACATCATTTGATAGAATCAAGTTTTCTGCGCAGTACTCAGTTTATTTGATTTCTTCTCAAGTGCTACACTATGCGTAAAATATTTAAGGTGTTAGTTCATTGGTTGGTTTTCGTAGTCTAAAGTACAACAGTGAATTTCAAAAAAATGTTTTACTAAATGGTAAAATTTTAATGCAATGCCACTTCTGGTTATATCACTGATACAGCGCAATCGCACCATTTAAGTAAATTAACTTTGCGATTTTGCGAGAAAGAAAGAACATTCCACTCATATTTTGAACCAATTTGTCCTTTTTTTTTCAACCGATTGAAAAGTGTCATTTCTGTTGCGATTGTTCAATATAAGCTGCTTATTTTCCTTATTACTATTTTTGTCATCTCCTAGTAACTCTTAGTTATAAACTCATAAGAAAACACAATTGATTGTTTAATATAGAGGTAGAAAAGTCATAGTCAGCTTTCTGAAATGAAATCACTATAAAATTGATTTTTCCTCTTTTTTTATTCATGTTCAAGACATAAAAGCTTCTTGGAAATACTTTAATCAAAATCTCGGGGGGAGAACACTAAGCTTTTTTTCGCTACCTTTTCTACTCTATTTAATGGACCAAAGGACATAAACATAAACAAAATTTGTGCAAAAACAAGCTTCCTTAGTTTTTATTATTCTCGAAACAAACCAGACTTAATTGAAAAATTGGTTCCTCCTAGTCATAACAATAAGTAGCTAGTTAAAAGCATTGTTTCAGTTAATGCATTCCAAGAGATTGTATAATTTCATTCAGAACGCTATTTTATAATTATAAATCATTTGGTAGAAGTTTTTTCATATTTTAATTTATTTCTATGAAACTACAATGCAAACTTAAGAAATAAACTAAAGACAGCTATGTGAAATGGAAATAAACTTTACAAGTTAATTAATTTTTCGTCCTTGAATCCTAAGCTTGTATTGATTTTTGATCCTGAGTTTGTTTAAATGATTGCATCTCGATGTGAGTTTCGAGTTTTCTAGCACAAAACTCATTTACTGTTAGAAGATGTTGTAGAGTCGCAAAATATTTTGATTTGAAGCTACTGTGACGTAGTTTGATAGGTTTACCTGATTTTGCCTCAAATCAACTTGATTGACATTTCAGCTCTTGTGATACGAAGACGTGAAAAATGTTCATGCATACCATACAAATTGACTTTATCAAGACGATTTTTTGTATCTCGATAATTTTAAAATTCACTGACTTGAGCCGCGTTTGAACCCCCCGCGTAAGAGGTACTGTCCGTCCGTGGAAACCGTGCCTGGCAATCACAAACAGTTCCACTTAAAAAACGGTAGATGGGTTTGTGGGTGATAACTTTCCGAAGTTTCAATTTAAAACTTGCATTTGCTATATCCTTTTGACATATTCAATTAAACTATGTATTTGAATATAGCATCGTTTCACGTTGTTTGATACGGCTCAAAATCTTTTTATGGGCGATTCTCTGTAAACTGGTAATTGGCTGTCCGGACTGAGTATTTTAAAAATAATAAAGTGTAATAAGGTAATTATCGCTCTTAATACAAGTAAAGCATTAACACTTTGTGGCCCAATTGTATGTGGAGTGATAACACTTTAATTTTTTTTCTAGAAATTATCTAAGCGCCAAAAACACAGTCCCCTGGCTGTCCCAATCCCATAGTCTAACTGTTAAAGATTGTATTTCAAAAACCTATTAACACTACATAAATTTGGCAATTAATATTCAAAAATAAAATAATGAAGCTATATTTTTCTTATGAAATAAGGTTAAATTATGTATTTCTAAAACTTAAAATTGTCGTGTAACTTCTGTCCGGAGTTTTTTCAAACAGTCCCCTGCAACAAATTCAAAGCTCTAATATGAAAAATCTATAACTTTTGCAAATTCTTTTTGGCATGAAGTTTAAAGTAATCAGTGTGAATTTGCCGAAATCGCCGCGAACGGTGTTGAAACGCTACTTTGCTTAGTTTGAGAGCCACATTTGTGATGAAAATATGCATCAGGGTCGTTGCGAAAACAGTCCTCTGGGAAGTGATTTTATTAATGTCAATTAATTTAATGATAAAACATATTAGTTATTATGTCCAAGATTTGTGCCTAAATTTATAGGTAGTCTCGTAACTAATTAAATTCCAATAGTTTTGCAGATATTACGCAACAAAGAGCAAAAACACGATCACCTGGCACAGTCGCCTGAATAGTTATGCTAGGCGGGGGACTTACCCCATACATTATTTATCAGAAAAACACAAACTTCAATTGGCCCTCTTTCAAACCAAAGTAATAGATTCATTTTCTGAGCAATAGTATTGTTACAAATCTTGTAAATAGTTGTTGTTTTTCCTGCCTTGCATCATTTTCATTAATTTTGGTTTTATCTGGCGTCATGTTGTAAAAGTATCTGAAGATATCACTTTTATCACTTGTATACCGGCCTTGTAACACTTTGTAGTTTTTACACTTGCCCTAACTTTAATAAGCGTGAAGACATTTTCGCGTGGTTTTCTTTTTATCACTAGAATTTGAATGGATTATGTAAGTTTGTGAATGAACGAACACTCCGGATTTTTCTAGAGTGTTGTGGAAACTTCCTTCCGTGTATAAATAGCCTTGAACACAGTTTTTAGTCAGTTCTTTTCAGATTTTGATTTCTGGAGACTCGTTTTCATTCGCTTGGGCGGATGGTTGTTTTGCTTTTATAATTGCTTAATTACTGTTCACGTTAAATACGTGGTGCTGAGTTACTGTTGAGAGTACAGTGTACTGTTTGCTATCTAATTGCTGGATGTTTAGCAATTGTTTCCTGCTCCTATTGTAAATAGTGTACATACT
The DNA here is from genome assembly GCA_038373865.1 of Uloborus plumipes. Taxonomy (NCBI): domain Eukaryota; kingdom Metazoa; phylum Arthropoda; class Arachnida; order Araneae; family Uloboridae; genus Uloborus; species Uloborus plumipes. The sequence goes on from JAXGGA010012428.1 coordinate 27,584, forward strand.
TGTAAATAAATTTATAGTTACTTCCTCAAGATTGGAATGCTCATTTAAAGAAAGTTGAAGGTGCTACGGACTCGTTACAGTATTATAATTATACGAACATTTCAAAAAACCGTGCCCGGACAGATTTCGTGTGAAAAATGACGCGTTTACAGAGAATCGCCCTTATAATGCTTCCTCTTATTGTGATCTTACCTAACACCCTTATTTTGGTTAAATCAGAAAAATGACGAGTTTACAGAGAATCGCCCTTATAATGCTTCCTCTTATTGTGATCTTACCTAACACCCTTATTTTGGTTAAATCAGAAAAATGACGAGTTTACAGAGAATTGCCCTTATAATGCTTCCCCTTATTGTGATCTTACCTAACACCCTTATTTTGGTTAAATCAGAGAAGACCTGAGCATGCGTAAATGCGTGGAAGGTTTTACCGCAGAAAATCAGACAGCAATGCCGATATGTACACTCGGTTAATTAAGCGACTTAAGCTAGCATACCTATTATCATAATTTAGAATTATACCTATTCTTCGTCTATTGATCTGCATTTACGACGATATTAAGCATAAAAACTACTAGTTATACTTCTGTTAAATAACGGATTGTAAAGATAAATATTAATATCCCTTAATTAAGGAAAACAAAACATTTCACGATTACGGAACATCGATAATATTTTACAATAAATAAAATAATTTGTTTTGAATCAGCATTCACTTATTAAAAAAGAGAGACTGACAAGTAAATTCCAAAATTTCTATAAGAATTCTCAGAAGAAAAATGTAAAACTGACAGATACTGCTAAAATTAAAAACTTTCAGGCACATATTCTTAAAGTTTGACAATATTTTTTAGCTTAAGTGATAGAAAATTCAATAACATTAAATTATCTCTTTGATCTTTTCAAATAAAGTTATGCAACTGGCTTAAGAAACATTGCAACTCTTCGTGTTTTAAAATTCCTTTTGAAGGATTTATATGATGTGTTCGGTATTTTGTGCGACCTTCTAAAATCTTTCTTTATTAGTGCATCGATATTTTATCTCAAACGTTCCTCGTTTAAATTTTTATAATATTTGAATTCCTTACAAAAATAAAATCTTGAAATATATAAGACGAAATGAAATCTAACACATAAGCTCTAAATTTGATTACATAACTTTTCTATTTAAACTGATTTTATTTTAATTTTCAAATGCTTAATGAAAACTGAGTCTACCTATTCAAACATTGTATGGTGCTTTTAAAATATTTATTTTAATAATGCATTTCACTTCAAAATGGCGTAAAACTATTCCTATATCGTATGTCACGTTGAATTAATATAGTTTAATATTGTATTTAAATTTCAAAACTGCGTACCTCAAAGAATGATTTTTAGACGTTGGGGTTAAAGTTACATCAAAGTAACTTTGTTATGGATAATAGTTAACATACACGATTACGGATACAGTCTGTTATGTCCAAAAGCAATTTGAAATGTAATAATTTGACTACTGTTTACTTTTCACTTTAAACTTAACTTGGTCCTTTAAATAATATATAAATGCAGTAAAATACCGTTTCTCTGTAGGGACATTCCATGGTAACTTACGTTACATTTTGACCAATTCTTTGGCATTTAGCACCTCTGTGCAAACAAATGATGTTATATAAACCTTGTACAAAAGTGATTTATGAAAATAGCAATCAAATGGGAAATTAAAATGCAAAAATCTTTGATGCATTTAAATTTTACAAAATTTAGCATCCAAAACTAACACAGTAACTTACGCTACACAAAATTCTCTCTTTGTGTAACGTAAGTTACTGTTGTGTAACGTAAGTTACAGGATACCATCCGCAGGCTTATTGACTCCATGCCTAGATGTGTTTCTTCGTGCATCGCTGTCCGCGGTGGTCTTACTTCTTACTGAGCCGACGCCGTCCTCGCTCTAAATTTTGCTTATTTATTTTGAAATAAATATCACTTATTGTTCCATGCTGTCTCTGTCTTCTTACCAAATTTCATCAATTTCTAACCACTCCTTCTTGGTGTTGCATTTTCAATGTCGAGCAGTGTATTTCATTAAGGTTCTTATTAAAATAAAATAGGTAATATTGCGTTAATTATGCTAACTTGCTGACAGAGTGGTGTAGTATTTTAGAACTTGTCCTCTCACGCCCAAAGGGTCGGAATGAAACCCGGCTTCAGTCGAAAATAAAATTCCTAGTGTAGTTTCGTATCGAATAGAGCCCAGGTGCCTCCATCTAGTGGGAGAACTGGGCGTCCAAATTCTCGTGGCAATGGCATTCCGCCGATGGCGGTGCCACATGAACGAATGGGTGCCGGTTTTGAGGAGTGTACAAGGTCTGAAAATGGCAAGAAGCTAAACGACACCCCGTTTAAAACAAACAACTATGCTTACTTTACGTTCTGCATGATGGGCATCGGTTTAAGTTATGCTGATTAGTAATTAACTTGATGAATTTGCCTCATCTCGTATGATATTTCTAGTACTTGCACTTAGCTATCCGCCAATTTCTAAAACAACTTTTTGCAGGAAAACTTTTTGAAAACGCTTTTGCTTTGCTTTGTTTCACTCGAATAGCTACTCTGTTGATCACAGCTTGACAGATGATATGCCGTCACTTTATTGTGATTAAACTGTTAGCAGCTTCTATCATGTTATCAAGATAAACATTATTCGACTGGCTTGTTGTTTCCAACGCTTCTGCTTTCTTGCTTAATTCGTTTAACCCAGAGTTCAATTTATTGCCTAGATTGAAATCAGTTTCGTAAGATCTGGAATTTAGGTCTCATGTCTTTTTGTCTCATGTCTAACAGCATTCTTCTTTTGAAAGGAATTGCTTATCCATGTTGATAGTTCGAATTTCTTAAAAATACTTTTCATCGTTTTTAAAACACTATGGTGAATGTAAATTTGGTTATTATCAAAAGTAGATCTTGGATTGTTAAATTCGGTCTGTAGAATTGTAGTATAGAAGATGTATCAGTACTTTTTTGTTGCATTTCGTAAAACACATGTAGAAATATTAGATCATTAAAAGGAGAAAAATTTAGTTTTTAAAGTTCTACAGCAAATAACAGGGTAGGAATATTATGGGTGCACAAAAAAAATATCTACATAACAATATCAACTTTTCCAATTGATGTTTGTGAACCAAGCACAGAAAAAGGCTGTTTTTGATATTTTAATCTCAAACGTATCTGAAAACATAGTCGTTCAACGCTTGTAAGCTATTTGATACATTAATATGACAAAAACTTTTTAATAGGAGATTGTCATTAATATAAATATTTATTCCGTCTGAAACTTTTTCCAGAATTATTTAATCATCCGAGATAGGTTTTAATTTGGTTAATTGGGTTTAAATACATTCACTTTCTTCAGGAAACTTTGAGCTAAAATAAAAATAAATAAATAAATAAATAAACTATCGTATTTTCGTGCGTGGTACATCATTAGGAATACAGTACAACAATATGTTGTAAAACTATTCAATAATATATTTGTTGCTTGTAGCAAGCAGTGATATAGAAAACTAAAATGTTGCTGTTCTTCCTTTTTGACCGTAGGCGGAATTCTGAAAATATTTCATTGAAATTAATGTGCTTGAATTTTTTGGTTGCACGTAACTAAGCATGAAAAGGTCTAATAACTACGGATGTCGATTGTAAACATTAATTTTCCCAATATTACCCTTCAAAACGAAAAATCTATATTTTTGAAACCAATATTTGCAACTCTCAAAATGAATAAGAGCGTAAGAGGTAAAATTTAAACATAAGTTGCTAAGTTTCAAAACTACCTAGTGTTACATAAAGCATTCAAGAAAACATCACAGCCATCTTTGATTATAATTGCTGGAATTCTGTTATACAGAGCACGATTTGTCTGATCTTTAGTTTTTCAAACTCGCTAAACCAATTAAAATTTAATAAGAAACTCTCATTCCAGTTTTTAAAAATTTGAAGATAAGTTGAAACTTGGAATAAAAAATAACCTAAGTTAGAACAGGTTAAACAGTAGCATTTATAAAAGTGCTGGTTTGTTTCTTTAAAATTGCTGGTTATAAAATTGCTTGTTTGGTAAAAAGGGAAAAAATAGAAATGAAATAAGTTTAAGCTTGAAATAAAAAATAATACAAGCATTATATAAACAGATTAAAATAATTAAAAAGACTCCAATTGCAGTTAATGTCAATACATGTCTGAAAACGTCCGAAAATCCTCATCAAAAAAACAAAATATAAGACTAAATATTATTTTTTTAGAATACTGTTTTCTTTAAACAAAGAATTATATACTGCATTAAAAATTGTCAATTTATCAGTTTGACCTTTCAATGTTTTCCATGTACTTAAAAAGTTGCTCTTTCAAATTTAAAACACTCTGCATCTCTTTATTTTTATACATTTTACTACGTAAAATTGGAGATAGGCGTTTAATTTCCTTGCAACATTTCTTCTAATGATGTAAAGATTATGATTAAATCAAATAAATTATAAAATGTTTTATTATGGAAAATGCAACATGAATGTATACAGTAAGAAATTCTTTTAACGTTCGTACACAAACTGGGCTCAGTTGAATAAAATAAATAAAATTTTAATAAAATTTGTTCATGATGCGTTGAAAATTATCTGCATAATTACTTCTTCAATCGCTATGAATAATAAAGATAAACCTTAGATTTTTTTAATGCAAATATGCAGCTTCCGGAAAAAGCTATGAAATAAGTTTTCTACTCTTATATTTTCAAAATATAAGTTGGAAATATTGTAATGTCATTCCAGCGTTACGTGTATGACATTTTGACGCTGTGGTTTTTTTTTTTTTTTTTTATTTTGCAAAATTAAACAAAGTTATTAGAATCACTTTTATTTTTCTTTAGTGTGATAATCGAGAATATCTAGGATTAATTCAATGACAAAATTTGTGTATTGTAGGACAATTGTAGATTTCTGTTGAAAAATTTTAATAGAATGTTACGTCTGTGACTTAGAAAATCAGTGAATAAGCTGCACTTTTATCTCATTTTATAATGTCGTATGAAGTTTTGCAAGTGAAATGAACCATTTCTTTTCATGTTTGTCTACGTATGTTAAGAAAATATTCCATACAATAATTATTTTTTGAAACATACTTTGCCTGTAAAACCATTATACATTCCGTTACGTGTCTGACCGCGTGTGAAGTATTTTTAATTTAAGTCATTTTTCAGATATAATATGATTTATTTAATTTAATTTTGCATTACATGAACTGAAACTCTCCACGATGGCTAAAGATGAGAGCTAAAGAGAGAAAATTCGCAAAAGTTAAGTTCCCGACTTTTCTGATCGATTTGATACTAAATGACACCAAAGTGAAAAAAGAATGGACACACCCGTTTTGGCGATGCTGTTCTCATGTTGTGCGTTTTCTAGATAATATATTCTTTACAACTTACCTTCCTGGAATCTTTTTGAGAACAAATTAATTTTTTAAGTTTTAATCTTATCTAAAGTTTTACATTTTGATGTAGTGCAACATCTGATTTGATTGTCGCTTTTAAGAACGAATCAATACAACCTTGTTCTTGTCACAGGCAGACTAAGTTCAAGTCCTTTAGCTATTACTTATTCTGCAGATAAAGTTTTATTATTCCTTTTATTTTATTTTTTTCAATGGAGTACTGTTTTGTGGGGTTAAAAATACGGTCATTGTAAGGTCTTTGCAAGTTTATTCTAGAGACTTCCCAGGTAGCACAAATAACCTTTAAACGTTTTATAAACGTTTTTAAGTGGTTGTCACAACGTTAATAACCATTTTACAACCTTTAAAAAACGAAGTGTGCTACTTGGGTTGCTTTTGGTACTTTCTTTCCATGTTAAGATAGAAATTGCAGATACGGAAATTATCAAGATATTAAAAAATGAGTAAAATAGGATGGGTAAAGAATTTCCATTCAGGGGGCCTAGACCAAAACCATTTCGTGCTGATACCATGTTAATAAAGTTTTTTTTTTTTTTTTTTTTTTTACGTTGGGTACTGCGCCATCACTGAAGAACACCATCTTCTTGACTTGGGGAAAAACACTCTTGTCTTAACAGATAGTATGCTTTTCAAACTCATTAAATGTGGCATTATCATGAGTGAGGAAATCACTTATCATACAGAGACCTTTGCAGGTAAATTTATTTTTTTTATGAAATAAAATATAAATCCAGTACATCTTTTTATATTGCTTTGCCATCCAATTTACATTTATTTGTTGGTTCTTCCCAGTTTCATATTTCCTGAACTTAATTATTGAACAGCAAAAACGACTTCTTTCTGTTAAATGTTAGAAATTTCGGCAAAGCGGAAGCATAAGGTGTGATTCGGCTAATTCTGCCCCTAATAATTTATGCTGTAAACTTTCATTTTACAATTATAGTTACATAAAATATTGTCTTTTAAGCTACATACTCAATTATAAAATATAATAAAACATAGACGAAAATTATATTCAATTAAAATGATTGCTTGTTGTGAACCCTTGGAACCAGAAGCTGTTAAATAATAAACAGCGTATTCTATTCAACTGAAATAAAGTTGTATTTAGTTAGTAATAGAATGAACAACTTTAGTTAAAGTAAAATAAAGCTAGTAAAATGTACTTTCTTTAAACATTTCTAGCGTTGATACTTACCAAAAAAAAGATAATTGGTAAGTGTCAAAAAAGTAGATTAAATAAAGTATGGCTTTAAAAAAATCCTAGCTTGGTAACATCTACCAAGCTAGGATTTAAAGACATACTTTATTTAATCGAGTTATAGGCATAACATTTAAGTTTTTGTTAAATTCATTACAAAACTAAACTTATTGTGTAGATTTTGATCAAGATTATTAATAGTTGTCCAGGGTTTTTAAAAGTCTTAAGACTTAACAAAAAAGTTAATCGAAGTTAAATTTTTAATTGTTTTTTTTAATCAAAGTTTCAATTTTATTTGTTACTTAAAAGAAAAAGTTTATTTTTAATTTTATTCTTCTTGAAATAGACAGTTAGAAATTTAAACGAATTAAATATTTGATTGAAAATATAAATACTGAATGGTAAACAAGGAAGAATGCGTGTACATGATTCTAACGAATTCAAATTTACTTAAAAATTTTTAAATTAAGATTGTCCAGACATCTAATACATTATAAAGTTATAATGTATCTAGCAGTTGAATTGTAGTTAAATTATTCTGTGATTTAATATTTGGTCATATGAGTTGATTTTATTATAAACGGCAATTTAACTGTAAAATATGCTTTTCATATTCTAAATAATGCTTCAAGTTACTCATTTGCAATTAAAATAAACCTGGAAATATCTTCTTTTGAAGTACTAACAGTACATAATGAAAACAAATGCTTTAATTAGTAAAATCAATGTTAAAATGAGACAGTTAGCTAGAAATGACGTGCAACACTAAGAATATAAAATCGTTTGAAGTATAGAGTAATACTGTATGCATTTACTATGCATGAAAGGCTGAAACTTCAATATTTGCACCAGTTAAAGCTTCGGCCGAAGCTTCGGTATTCGGCACTTCGGCCAAACTCCGCTTCACGCCATCGCTGTTAGGAACAATGATTTTTTCCATTAACTAATGTTTAAGTTTATGTATGAACGATTATGATGCAATATTTAATCTAACTTCTTTAACTTCAACATGATCTAACGATAGTTTTTTCTAAAACTCAATTTATAACATTTTTGTACCTTAAATTTATCAAAATGTTATTCAGTTTCACATTACTCTTCATTATGTAAACATTAAATAGTCCTGATAATGCATCAATTGAACAAATACTCCATTGAATTGCTTCACTATTTTGAAAACAATTTGCTTTAATGTGATAATTAAATACGTGATCCATAGAAACAGTAATCTTACTTATTTATGAAATGTAATCGCGTGTCGTGAAATCTTAAGTGCATAAATTAATCCGAAAAGAGTCTTAACTTCTATCAGTTTTAATCCTCTTACAAGGAAAGAATTTTAGCACAACACCAATCAAATATTTTATTCATGATGTTAATCCCTTGAAAACATTAGTCATATTACATACTCAAACATTAATGTTATGCAAACATAGAGATTAGCGGTTTTCCGACGTAAAGACAGTTGGAACTTAATTTGCAATGCAGTTATGTTAATCAACTTACTTTGAAATTTTACACGTTCAGTATCTTTATTCTGATATTTAGGCTAATCAACATTTCTAGACGGGGGGGGGGGGGTTGTATTTCAGTGATTTTTTTACTAGGTTTACATATAAATGATAATTTATTTAAGGTAGAATGGGAGAAGACATAGTATTGTGCAAGATGTCGTATCATGTATCTCATCCACAAACAGGAACAAAAACATCTTTCCGGTCAGTTAAAATGAATGAGCATGCTCATTGAGAACATATAAATCAGTTTTGTTAATTAATAAGTTTTAAGTGGTATTTTTTTTGTCATCCCGGTTGTTTTGTGGGAAGACGCCGTATTGTACAAGATGCCGTATCACATGTCTCATCCACAAGCATGAGCAAAAACATCTTCCCGGTCAGTTAAAATGAATGAGCGTGCACATTGAGAACATATAAATCCTTTTTGTTGATTAATCAGTTTTCAGTGGTGTCTTTTAAAGATTTTGTCATCCCGATTGTTTTGGGGGAAGACGCCGTACTGTACAAGATGCCGTATCACGTTTTTCCTCATAGCTAATTTTATGCATAATACTGCATTATGAAGAACCAAAATTGCTTATACTGTTGAACCTCGTTTTAACGAACTCCAAGAGACTTTTAAAGTCCATTGGTCTTAGCCGTATTTTGTCTAATCCGACAAAAAATTAACAAGAAGACAGTAAAGTACATAGACTCATGTGCTTTCACCCCGCAATATTTATAAGTACACTCCTTTCAAGTCGCCAGGGAATGGCATTGGTTTAGGAGAAAATATATATTTAACTTTAAAAAAAAACATTTTCTCAAAGTTACCCATTGTGCTATTTTTATGGATTGTGCACCCTCAAACCTCGACTTGCACCCCCCCCCTCTATCAATCTACGGAAGGGGAGGGGGTTATTACGCAAAGACAGCAAACCATAGGACGAGAATCGAGAATGCAGTTCATCTTAGCAATAATTCTTTTTAAACGTGCTAGAATTAACGAGGTTCGACTGTATACATTTTCTTTTTAGTTATTATCAAGTTTTGACGTGTTATACGAATAAGTCAAGTCTTCAACTACATATTAAAACTTCTTAAGGCTATCTTCTCATACGAATATACATAAACGTACATATACATTTGATAGATAATGAGGCAAATTCTTAAATATAATCTTTAAAAATAAATATATTTGACTACAATCAGTTTTAAAATAGAAATAAATATATCTTCTATTTTACCCCACATTAACTTTGACACAGCAGTATAATACATAAGAGCTATTAACTACCGTGGTGATTATTAAAAGCCTCATTTGTCCCTCGTTATTACCATTGCATATAAATGTTGAAATGCCTCATTAAACAGAAATGACCTATTTTCGAAAATGACTTTCCCAAAATCATTCTATTATCAGGTATCAACAGCAAATAACGCGCTTTGTAGCTCTTACAAATATTCCATTTTTAAGTACCTTGACAATTATTATTTTTAAGGCACTGCATTAATGTTTCTTTAAAGATGAGTGCATCATAAATATTCATGTTTTTAATGATGCACTTTGTAATTAGCATGACTTGTCGGCAAATGTATGACTATTAAGCAAATATACATTAGGGTGTATCACGATTTTTTTTTAAATTCAAATTTTCAAATTGATACAAAGTTGTTACTACATTCAAAGAAAAACAAAAAAAAAATGTTTTGAAATTGAAAAATATTTAGTTCTATCGGCATAAAATTGAAGCTGTAAGTTTTTTAGTCAAACCGGTGATTTTTTTTAAATGTATAAATTGTGTGTAAAGCAAAGGTAATTAAGTGCAAAAATGAACTACTTAAGGTGTAATCCATCAATAAGAATTGTATTAGAGCTAAAGTTTAAGTTTTAGGTCCTCAGGAATCGTTGGGAAAAACTCATTTTTGACAGTCAGTCATATCTTTAGAATGTTTACCCATCCTTAGTACAAACATTGTAGTATAGCGGTTTTAAATAGCGATGTTACTACTGTACAACTATTGCAAGTATTACACTCTGATTTCCAAGGCCGTTGAGAGACTGGATCTCGCGTTGCGTATTTCCACTGGAGTGAGAAATTTAGGCTGTTTTCGGTTTTTTAATGCTAAAGGAATTAAACCGCTTGAAATTGATTGCAATATTTCGATAAATGTTGAATTAGGGCGTAAGCGTTTTCTGCGACAACACTCACCCATGCGTTGCCCTCCCAACTGTTGCTCTCCTACACGACTTGCACGACTTTGGTTAGAACATGGTCCATTTTATAGTCCAGACTTGGCCCCTAGTGACTGTCACCTCTTCCTTTAGTTGAAAAAAACATTTGGCCGAAAAGGGATTTGGCTCCGAAAATGAGGTGATAGAGAAAGTTCAACGATCCCTCAAGGACATGGCGGCGAGCTGGTACGACATGGTCATACAAAAACCTGTCACAGCAGTTGCAAAAATGCATCGACCGAAATGGCAATTGTGCAGAAAAATTGAAAATTTATCAACATTTAGAATGATGAATATATCATAGAAATGGTGTTCTGCATTTCTGAAAAAAATGGAGATCGTACTTTTGGGATTATCCTAGTATTAAGCTTCCAGTCGGAATAAAATCTCAGTTTCTATGATTCGTTGGACCTAGATACCAGTAACTATCATCTGTTCCTTAAGTTGAAAGAACATTTGGTTGAAGACGATTCAAGGCCAGAAGGTGACACATTTGGTCGGAAGTCGACAAAGAGGTGAAAGATGTTCAACGTTTCTTCAAGAACGTGACGACGAGATGGCACAACATTGTCATTCAAAAAGTGTTTACAAAAATGCATAGACCTAAATGACGAGTATGTAGAAACATAGCTAATTGATCAACCTTTACAGTGATATATAAACTATAGAAAATAAATGTTTTCTTGTATTTTTTTAAAAATGGAGATTAATTTTGGGATTGCCCTCGTACTTTTTCAAATCTAAACTAAAAGCAGTTTTGTAACCGTCCATGGAGGCCGGGGTCTACCGTTGC
>JAXGGA010012429.1:0-38786 GCA_038373865.1 Uloborus plumipes
CCTTTAGAGGCATAAAGTTTATAGCACCATTAAGAGGCAAACTCTTTTTTAGCTAACAAATTTAAAAAACTAAAAGAAGGGGCCATGGGGCATCTTGGAACCATTTGTTATATTAACATTCATACTTTGTAGCACCCTTTAGAGGCATAGGGTTTATAGCACCCTTTAGAGGCATAAAGTTTATATCACCCTTTAGAAGCAAACTCTGTTTTAGCTAACAAATTTAAAAAACTAAAAGAAACAACACAACGTTGCGGACAAACTAAAAGAAGGGGCCATGGGGCATCTTGGAACCATTTGTCCGCAGTTATATTAACATTCATACTTTGTAGCACCCTTTAGAGGCATAGGGTTTATAGCACCCTTTAGAGGCATAAAGTTTATATCACCCTTTAGAAGCAAACTCTGTTTTAGCTAACAAATTTAAAAAACTAAAAGAAACAACACAACGTTGCGGACAAATTGCCCCAACATGGGACAAGTTGGAACAATTTGTCCGCAGTTATATTAACATTCATACTTTGTAGCACCCTTTAGAGGCATAGAGTTTATAGCACCCTTAAGAGGCAAACTCTTTTTTAGCTAACAAATTTAAGAAACTAAAAGAAGGGACTTAACTATTTACTTCCAATCAGCAAAAACTACCCATCTTAAATCTACGTTTCTCTGACTGATATATATATATATATACAGGGTGTCCACTCCAATCGTGGACCAATAGCTAATTTCTAAACCGTTAGAGATAAGCATATAGTTTATTTAGGAAAAAATCTCCAAATTTTGAAAGGAATTTTGGGTCTATTCAATGTTTTTCAAAAAATCAAATTTTGAAAGAGTTACGAAATTTAAATTTTTATACAGCCCCCCAGTCCTATCAATCATGTTTAGTAAAACATTCTTGACACTGTAACGTTTAAAACTAAAAAAAAATCACTCCTCTACGACAAAAATTGACCGAGTTATGACGTTTTGAAAAATCAAGATTTTGCATTATTTCATGACGTCATCGAGAGATCACTTAAGGGACCGTACGCGAAATCCTTCAAAATCTTGATTTTTCAAAACGTCATAACTCGGTCAATTTTTGTCGTAGAGGAGTGATTTTTTTTAGTTTTAAACGTTACAGTGTCAAGAATGTTTTACTAAATATGATTGATAGGACTGGGGGGCTGTATAAAAATTTAAATTTCGTAACTCTTTCAAAATTTGATTTTTTGAAAAACATTGAATAGACCCAAAATTCCTTTCATAATTTGGAGATTTTTTCCTAAATGAACTATATGCCTATCTCTAACGGTTTAGAAATTAGCTATTGGTCCACGATTGGAGTGGACACCCTGTATATATAAAAAAAAAAAAAAAAGCACCGATTAATGAACGACATCAATGCACTGCACGGATAAGTCAGTTTTAATCCAAGTTTTATATATTCAGAACTGCAATGACTCTCTCCTGAGAGGAAGTGTTGATGATTTCCAATTCACTTAACTGCGGGAAACTCCTTACAAATACCCAAATTCCCCGCAGATCGCTGTTCCGGCAGGAATGTCCAAAAGGAAATGGGAGAAACGGGGATCGTCATTTCGTGACAATGCATTTACTCGTCATTCTTTAACTGGTTTCTCGTGAAATATTTGCGTGCTTTGAGATCTGTTTCACTCGGTGTACGGGTTGGATTGTGGCTTCCTGGCTGCCTGCCGTGACCCTGGCATATCATGGCCCTCTCATATCACGCCTGGAATTAATTGTTTCTATTTTTAAGGCACTTTGTTTTACGGCTATGGGGAAGAAGAGTTTTTGACATTTTTTTCGAGAAATATGGCAAAAGTGGTGTATCTCCTTGTAAATGATTTTACTGTTTCTTGTTATATGAAGCCCTTTGCAAATATTTCCTTTGGGAAAAAAAAATTACAGTTCTCAATTATTATTTGTTATGAAGTATGTATATTTGGAAAAGTTCTTTGCCTTGCTTTTATACTGAAGTATAACTATAAATGTGATACCATTTCGCAAACAAATACGAATTAAAAAAAAAATTTTTTTTTGCCTTTTATTTCTGCTGATAACTGGATTTTTCAACTTCGTCCTCAATTTTGCACCACAGTGTAATTGATGTTTAGCCCTGTTCGTATTCCGGAAAGTTCGGATTTACTGGCTCGTTTATTTAAACTCTTATTATTAGTTCAAAAATAATTTGAAAATTTTTGCAGAAGGAAACGAGCAGTTAAGGCCACTCAATTCTAAAAGGATCATTTGTTTCAACTAGTTCGCCTTAATCTTAGAGCGAAGATTGTTTTACATATCAATGCAGCTCAAGCGTTTGTAGCTGGACTTCACTACGTTGAGCACTATCCATGTGTAACTCCAGCTGATGTAATGTTTTTCGGTACAACATCGTACCATCAAGCCGATTCCGCTCGTTACATAAACGAAATATTACCGAATTCAGTTCCCCAAAATAAGGTACAGCTGTTTATGTACTATACACTATATTCGGTTCGGTAAAATTAGCTATATTTTTAAACCCTAACTTAGAATAAAGATGGTAGCTATTAATATTTCTACTTTTCAATTCTAATTTTAGGCCTCCAATTTTCACAAGCTCTTCGGATTATCCCGAATTTCGGATTTCCGGGTTTTGGATTTTTGGTGTTCTGCTGTAGTTATTTTAAAAATAGGGACTGCACTGACACTTAAGAATATTTTTCTATTTTTTTTCTTCACGTTTAAATGTACACCTTTCTGTAGACAAACAATTTTTTCAAGTATAGAGCTCATTTAGTTTTATGAAAAGAAAAAAAAAACAACTTAACTAAACAATAGCTATTGTTTCCCGTATGTTTTGATATTCTATATGAAATAAACTTTATTTATGCAGAAGTTGGACCTGTTTCATCTCTTTTTTTCTTCCAGCTAAGGATCTGAAAAAATCGTCTTTTCTCCGCCCAGATTTCTCTGGCATACGTTTAAAAAATATGAAATACTGAAATTAAGAAAGTTTTTCATATATCAAGCTTAAATCAAAAATTTTGTAGTTACTCTATTTCTAATTTCTATCCTCTAATATTACTCCAAAATTCTAAGTAGAAACTATGTTCTAAAATCTATATCGTTGACTAATTTTCCATTTTTTTCCTAATGATTTCGTATGCATCTTCTTCTGATATTAGTATCATTGATTATTAGTGGGAAAAACTTTAAAAACTTAATTTATTAGCCAAAATATGTTTTAAGTGAGGTGACACATTGTTAAAATTATGAGCTTGGAAATAAAATCCAGCCCCTGCTTATGGTTTTCAAATAATTTTAACTTATATATGAAGAGATATTTCCGCTTTCCGGGCTTATAGGACGTGGTCGATGAGAAACATAAATTTCAAATGTTTCGTCGGACACTGCGGTCGACATCATCGGTGAGTAGTTTTGGTGAGAATTTAAGTAAACTGCTGATGGGTGCTGGCTCCTAATTGGTTGTTGTTTCTTCGGTCTCTGGAGCGGTCTGGATTCTTATTGGATGGATTTTCCGGTATGGGTGAGCCTCCGTCTATGTCTGAACCGTTAGGGCGAGCGGATCTATGGGCAGAATGCCATGTTTTCGGTAAGTTGAAGTTCTCTTTTCTATTGAAGTTACTGGGAGCTTGAAAATTTCGATAGCTTCGCGATGAAGACGGGCATGGGATGTTGTGGCCAGGATTTCTGTGTCTTTAAATTTGATGTTGTGGACTGCTTCTTTTTGGCTAAAGAAAAGAAGAGAACTTCAACTTACCGAAAACATGGCATTCCGCCCATAAATCCGCTCGCCATAACGGTCCAGACATAGACGGAGGCTCACCTATACCGGAAAATCCATCCAATAAGAATCCAGACCGCTCCAGAGACCGAAGAAACAACAACAAATCAGGAGCAAACACCCATCAACAGTTTACTTAAATACCAGAGCGACCGAAGCTAGCGTATCAGTCTCACCAAAACTACTCACTGATGATGTCGACCGCAGTGTCCGACGAAACGTTTGAAATTTATGTTTCTCATCGACCACGGCATATAAGCCCGGAAATACCTCTTCATATTGACGCCGGCCGTGAAAGCCTCAAGAAGTATTTAATTTTAACTTTAATCAGAGTACGTATTGCTTTCAGTTTTAAATATCGACAAGTACTTAAATATTACATAGCTACAGAAAAAGCAATATCACTTTATTAGTAAAAGAACAAACTATATGGCAATTAACTATACTATAAACTATAGTATAGTTAAAACCATAGGTATGTACTATATGTATAGTAACTATAGTACTAACTACTATAGTAGAAACTATAGGAAATATATAGGGCAATTTCACGGTAACTTACGTTACATTTCGACCAACTCTTATGCAGTTAGCTCCTTAGTACAGACAAATATTGTTATAAAAACCTTGTACAAAAGCATTCAGTGAAAATGACAGTCAAAAGCAAAATTAAAATGCAAAAATATTCGATGCACTTAAATTTTACAAAATTTAGCAGTCAAAAATAAGGCAGTAACTTACGTTACACAAAAAGGGAATGGCATAATATGAAAATTGGTTCTAAGGCAAATTTCTGCTCTATTACAGCTGTTTTCTTGTTTGAAGTATAATTTATCAGTTTCTTATAATATTTAGGAATTAATTTTCATAAATTTAAAATTTCCTTTTAAAAATTGAATTTTATGGGAATTTTTAACTGGGTAACTTGCGTTACAGTAACTTACGTTACAAAATTCACTTACAAGCATATCTTTATTGCAAAAATTAATGAATGAAAATTACAGCTTAGTTTAGATCATAATACTGAAAATTAACAATTATGAGTTAAATTTACAGAAATTTAATGCCAAACTCAATGATCAATCAAAAATATTACAAAACATAAGACTTTTAAATGCATACTGGCCGCTGGTAGTAACAAGTTCAGGCAATTCTATTTTCGAATCATGTTTTCTCTAATAATAAATTTCCTCTGTCATTTTTGGCCATTTATAATTGGTTTCAACAGCAGTGATTACTTTTACTTTAAACTCGTTTTCTTCAATAATCGTCACAACTCAAGGATACAATATATTTTCGTACTTCACTACACACCAGTCACCAGCTTTTATCTCTGTTTTTTCTTCGTATTCCTTAAAATACTAACTAAACGAAACCCTACATTTTGTTCATTTCTGGTTCTTAAATGGTCATTGTCAACGTGCGGATCTCCAGAAAATATTTTTGATACATTTCGCTTTTTCTAACATATTTCAATACTATCAAGAGTGACTTTTATTTATGAATCTGTAATATCCGCATGACTTTTCTCATACCCCTTTTACAGCGCATCTGTTCTGCAGAGTTCAGTGGCATTTTAATACAGAACAAAATATATTTCAATTGAAAAAGATAAACTATTTTTACATTTGTTTTTTCCAAAACATATTTGATAACTTTAAATCATAACAGAAGTTATTTTTGAATAATTCATAGTACATTACCTCCTAAATATTCTGAATGCAGTGATATTGTTTAAAGAGAATTAATATCTTAACAGCCAAAAAGAAGCATGTAATTTATAATAAAGGTGTATTGTAATCTTATTAACAAACAGACATTTTAAGAAATATGAGTAATCTAAATTAAGTAAATACAGTACAATTAAAAGAACTATTGAATAAATTACTTCTATTAACCACATTGGTTATATTTACAATTTATTTTATTTCGAAACACAAGTATTGAAGTTCTACTAAGGTAACTTACGTTATCTGCATATGTGGGTAACTTACGTTACACGTTTTGATTGTAGCACAAAAAATTAAATAAACAATATTCAAAAGAAAATTACTGTTATTTGCTTAGTATACATCTATAAGATAGAAAATATAACATAGTTAACATTGTATTGCCCTTTCTTTATTTGCTGTAAAAACTTTAACATGTTTTTGGTAACTTACGTTACATAAAACAGAGCCTTTTTGAAATTGACATAAATCACTTAATTAAATTGAAAACACTTGTTTCATCAATTCACAATATTAATTTAAAGTGTAATAAACAACAATCTTCCTTTGCCACATTTATTTAATGGAAAAAATTGAAACTTATCAATGTTGAAAGTTTGACCATTTGCTTCACTGAAAATAAAATACTCTAATGCCAACTTCAAAGTATTGCCGAAACTAAAAAACTATATTCCTAACAAAAAATTGTTATAAATAAGAAACTTCTAACATTTTTAAACCAAAAAATATGCAGAACAGCCACATTACACGAGTTTAATTTTTTCAATGCTTTTCCACACTTGCATGGAATTGCCCTATAGAGCAAACTTACATTCATAACTTGTGTAGGTTTTTAAAAAATATCGTTCTCTAGAATGCCGTTTTTACATTGAAATTAAGTATTTATTTATTTATTTATTACACGTGAAATCAAAATGATTCTAGAATCGGATTAGCTCATTCCTCTTACAAATACAAGGGATATTCTCAGGTTCTGCAAA
Source organism: Uloborus plumipes (assembly GCA_038373865.1). Taxonomy (NCBI): domain Eukaryota; kingdom Metazoa; phylum Arthropoda; class Arachnida; order Araneae; family Uloboridae; genus Uloborus; species Uloborus plumipes. Next base: position 6,501 of record JAXGGA010012429.1, read on the forward strand.
ATTTGAGTTTGGAAGCTTACGCGCTTAAAACTCTAAAGGCAAGAAATATGCACAGCATTATATTAAAATAATCGATCACAATGATTATGTCATATACGATTTTTTGTCCAATTTTGAACCTCATATTTTATATAGACATGCTTATAATTTATTTAGTTTTAGCAATCGTGTCTGATTTATACCAGTTGAAATATGTACATTTCTTTAGAACTTGAATTTACTTGTTCCCATGTTCTTAGATTGCATTAAATGCAAGTGCAAGACCGGCCCGAAATTACAATGGGGGTTACTCCAGCAGTTTCCCAACACTTATTTAACCCTTTAATGCCGGTTGGTTAAAAAATATACCAAGGCGGAAAAAAAATAACTTGTCTTTACATGGCTCTATAACCCTAACGGTATACGCCCAAAATGTCGCCGGTCCAAAATGTCGCCAGTTTAAATGTCGTCGGACAAAAATATAGAAGGTCCGATATTGATACAGTTTGTACCAAAATTATAACATACCGAAAGGCTCTTTTATCACCAAATTAGCGAAAGATTGTTAATTGCTGTTGATGAACGTGTGAGTTAACGATAGTATGGACTACAATTTTTGAAAAATACTAAAAAAAAATTACCCTTTCGGCTTGAACTGTTTCGAATGTTTTCCAAGAAACAAATAGTTTTTAAATAAGCGTATCGTAAAATGGGGTGAATCGGAACACTTTTCAGCTTTGATTGTAAAAAAAGCAGTTGAAAGATTTTTTTTTTTTAATTTGATTTTCTGGTTAAAAACTTCGGTCTTGCTTTACTTTTGATATTCCAAGTAAAGACAAAACATTTTAAACAGTTATTATTAAAATATATAGGAAATTATGGGTGTTCCGAATCACCCCGCTGATAGGGGTCAATCGGAACACAAATTAAAATTTTTATTTTTTTCCATTTAACCTGTAATAGGTCTCACAAACATGAGTAATATTGATGGGGGAGAATAAGAACAGATAATTACTGTCAAATAAAAGTATAATTTCAATACCAGTAAACGTTTGTAATTTGTCAAAATTCAAAATAATTCTGAACTTATGAAAAATGAAAAGTAATTTCAAGAAATGCTTTTGAATTGAATTGCAAAGATTTAACATGAATGGAAGTCAGTCATGTCTTCCACAAATATGTACTTGTCCTTAAAACTAGCAATTGTGACTTGGCTTATGTTTTTTCATAGCATCTTCTGGGATGAACTCTGCCTTTTCTTTAGTTTCTTAAAATCCCTGGGTTTCGGGGCTTGTCCTGAAAGATTTTTTCGCTTATTCATCACTTTCTGTGTGCTGGCCTTTTGCTATATAGTCTATATGACTTTCCCCCTCATATTTTATGTAAAAAGAAGTCTGCTGGAGAAAAAATCTTTTGAAATCTGCAACTTTTTGTCCTTCTAAGATCTAGTTGCACACGAGAAGGGATAAACATTAATAAATCCTTGTCCTTGTCTTGATTAGAGGAATTGGAGTTAGAATCTTGATTTTTCAAACAGTTACCTTCAAATAAGTTTGAATTGGAATAACAGAACAAAGTGTTCGACTCACCCCGCATTTTTTTTTCCTATGGCATTTTTCAGAATTCTTCATTTTTATGACACAATTTATAAAAAATGTAAATTCTAATGTGGTATTCTGTTGTTCAGATACATGTATAGTTGAAACATGCCACTCTTAGGTTTAAAATATAAGAAGGTTTGTGCTTGCATATGAAGTTTTGCAGCCTATGAAAATGTGATGTTTTCTAGCATTCCACGTGCAGCCCTCTTTAGAAGCCAGTAGCGTTGCCAGATTGACAAAAGTAATTTTTTCCTACTTCCAATGATCTTACCTTTCTAAAAAAAAATTAACGGCGAAAAATACCCAATAGTATATTTATGAAGAATTTCTTTGTACGGTCGAGAAGTTTTGTTCCGATTGACCCCGCTGTTCCTATACACCCCATTTTACGGTACGTTATTTATTTACAATAGCTTATTTCACCGTGACTCGCTATCTACCAACTTAAAAATGAATAGATTAGCAGCCCAAGCCAAATTTAATTGATATCGAAAAGAAAATTTAAGTGGTAAAAACGAAGAAATTGAAGAACAATGACAGATATACAGTGTTTGAAACTTGGTTTTTGTTAAAATTTCTTACATGATGGAAAGTAAGTATATAGTATTTAATAATAGAGGTGTTTTTATTTTGTTCTACACGTAATGTGTAAAAGAAAGTATTGGATCAGTGAAAAATTCAATTTGGAAGAATTTACACGTTCTGACGTGTGCTGAGTTCAATTTTACTGTTTATTTTTTTGAAGGAAAATGAAATAACTGAAATTCTAAAGAGTATCTGCTTTCTACTTCATATTCTCGATAATAATTCTTAACTCTTTGCAAATGACTAAACATGGAAACGTAGCGATGTCTAGCAAGCGGCAGAAGGGGGGAATCGAGAGGTAGCTTCAATTTTTCGCCGTCTTCCAATTTGGCTACTTTTCATCCGACTTTAAGATTCCTGATATCGAAAACGAGGGGACTAAGGCTCTTGATCTTTGGGTCAAAAACATGTTTAAGTATGTTCTTTCGAATGGTACCATTTTAACTCTTTTCATTATTACTTAAGTCGTGTGGTTCCCTGGTAAGACCTGTTTATCCACATAAGACTTCAGTAGCGAAAATGAAGCAGCAACTGAGCGTGATTTTTTAAAAGAAAGAAAAGAGTCAAAACTAAAAAAAAAGTAATTCAACCCATGTTTCCACCGTGCTTTTTCAGAAAAAAATATTTTTGAAAAATGGGAAACTCCTTTATTCAGGCATTTAATTGTTTTCAAACTGAGCACCAGGATCCCAGTACTAGAATTTTTCAATTAAATCACAAAATACGTTTTTTACATTGCCATAATTTATTAAGTTAATACAAAAAAAAAAAAAAAAAAAAATCGTGTCAGCTATTAGTATAGTGCTCACTTGTACCTACTTCATTGGGATTCTCCCGATTTTTAGAAACTGTGTCTGATTCTGTGTATAATTGGTAGTAATAGTAAGGTAATTGTAATATAATGAATAGTATTAGTAAGATAATTTCCTGGACAAATACTTCCATCGAAGTATATCTCAGTTTTGTCAAATAGTGGCGACTGCATCGCAACTCACAAACAAGAACCTTAAGAGATTGAACGATCTGAAAGCACGGCAATTTCTAAAATACGATGAACTTCAAACGGCGAGAAGCGTAGATAGTAAAATTTATTCTCATTTATCCAATGATATTTTAGCGGAATCGTGAATTTAACTGCCATAAAATCATATTGGCGAGAAACTGTCTTTCCTTGGCCCATCCCTTAATGTAATGGAGCAAAAAGCTTCGGAAACCTTTGACTGGCTGCCAAAGCAGGAAATGGCCTTCACCATTTAACTGCTAAAAGGACATTCACGTGACCGCTCATTTCGATGCCACGTGAACAAAGGAAAAGGTTATTTATAGCTTTTTTAAAAGCACATCACTGATGGATTGGCGCCCCGTGCCATCACACATCACCAGAGCCATTTAGCTCGGAATAATGGTTTCCTATGACATTGCACCTATTGATGATTTAAGCATATTTTCCATTTTTTCATCCTAACCCAAAGAGTTAGAGAGGGTTTTATACTTCTTTGGAATAGAAAAACAAAGAGTATAGTTATTGATACTGACATTTTACCTTTGTCCAATTCGCTGCTTAATTTTAAGTAAAGTAAAAAGAAAACTTGTAAACTTATGTAATTAAAAGCTGAAAAGGGACATTCAGTTTCAATCTTCATAAAGAATAAAAAAATTAGAAACAGAGTGTAAGGAAATTTGTTTTTGTCTGATACTGATGAAATCGAATGAATGGTTTTATTGTTTAATATGATGTCGTGGTCAGAAATGTAGTACCATGTACTATTGAAAAATTTTTAAGAAATGTTTTCGTCAAAAAAAGAAAAAGAAAGAAATAAAAAAAAACAAAACAAAATATTAATAACAAAATAATGATAATTGTAAAAAGATTAAACTTACTAAATAGAGGAATATCATTAAAAACCCTATAACCAGTTTTTGATGAAGCTGCCTCAAGCCTTATGTTCAAATATGGTAAGTGGACCAAAGGTGGCTCCAGCTAATACGATTTTTTGAAGATATTTAGTTTCTGGTTAGGTGCACGGAACTTTTATTTAAAAAGCGGAACTTTTTGATATTATAATAGAATATTGAAAGAAACTTGTAGGCCACTTTTGGCGCTATGTTTTATATGTGGCCAAGACTTCTGAATGAAACAATATCCGGCGATCTATTTTAACTTCTAGAAGTGGGTTATAATATTAAGTCAAAATAAATTATTGATTTCAAGGAAAAAGGACGATAAGGAAATACTGATTTCTTTTATTGGCCTCTGGTGCTCTAATAGTGTAAAAATAGTCCGAAAAGGCTCAGGCACAATTCTTTGTTTTTTTTATCCATTCCGATTCAGTTGTTCATCTACTTATGCTGTCACGCGCTGTTTTTGACCCAAGTTGAAGTTTTGTAGGATTAAGGGGCGAATTGTCAGTTCGAGCCGTTTTTTCAATTCCTTCATCCTTAAGAAATATTATTTTCTAGTCCTTTTTGATCGATACGCATGTCTAAATTTGCTCTCCACAAAGTAAAAAACAATGTACTTCCATACAAGAGCCGATTTAAAAGACAAAAAAATAATAAAATAGGTTCATTTTCAAATTTTGGCTTCCAAACTTTCTCGTCTTCTGTACACGAGAACTGCACAGCTTTTGAGATTTTGATTATTTATTCAGCAATCTCTGCACTTTATATTCGAATAATAAAGTCCCGTCTTTCCTCCACCAATCACATTTCAAGGGATATTTGCATAAAATCTGATTATTGTCTAAACTTTTGCAACAATGAAAAAAAATGTCTTTTGCAATGTCCAAAATTTGGTTCCAGTTACATTTTTAAGAACTCCAGACACGTATTTGGGACCATATTGTGTACCTGCAGTAAAAATTTGAAAGCATTTCGTTGAATAGTTTTATTTTTATTCATATATTTGAATTTTGTCTAAAGTTTTGCATCGCAGTGTATTTTCCAAGTGTCCCATAAAAAGGACGTTAAATAACTTAATAAATATGGCAACGGCGATCTATTTTGAGCCTAAAATGTATGTAAACCATTCCAAGGAAGAGTTTTAAGCAGATAAAGATTGAAAAAAACTGTTTAAAAAAACGGGTATAAATGAGTTAAGCAACAACCTTATTTTAAGCAACAAGTCTAAAACTACTGGTTGCGATTGGCATCTGTCGGGGTGAAACGCGTGTAGCACCAGCGGCAAACAGGAGGGAGCCAGGATTTCTCCTGTAGCTTGGGTGAAAAACTGGCACCCTCAATCCAACGTGCTCGGCGGGGTGAAAGATGGAACCGTAGGAGAGAATAATGGCACCATCGCTGTTCTCTATTGCCGATCCCACCCCCTCCTAAGCTGTATGTGTTTATATATAAAAAATTATTATAAATAAATATTTTTTGCTGCAAATCCGTTAGATTCCTGACTATGTAAGCAAGCAGCACTTATTATATTCAGAAAATGAGACGGTAAAGTTTATAATATAGTAATTTCTAAAACTTTCTAATTGCTAGTTGAATCATTTTATTTAATTTTTCGTTTTGTTTTGTTTTCTTTTCTTTTATATCAGCTAGTTTAAGCATTTTGATCAGTAAATACTGTTTATCTAGTATTCATGAAAATACCAGTACATATTTTTAAAGTAACGTTGATACATGATAGAAAATACAAGACATAACAATGTTATTGCAATAAGCTGAACTTATACGCATAAGTCAACTGGAACAATTTTAAACGTGTTGGAAAGTTCTAATAGTAAACTATGATAAAATGCCTGTAGTACTTACTCGAGGATTTGAAGATAATGTGAGACCAAATAATGTGAGTAAATCAAGTTGTATTTATCCAATGTGAAAGAAGAAGCAAATTCGTTTCGATGCAACGTATCGTCCGCCATTAAAAATGGATGGAAATAAGTCAGCGCGCATGCGCTATTATCTACGTTCTGCTATTGGTGGATTTAATGGCACCCTCGGTTTTCGGAAGCACTGTTCACCCAAGGAGGTGCCAAAGGGCATCGAATCCATACTTTGGCTGCCTGATGGCACCCTTTGGCACCGTATTTTACCCTATGTTGACTAAAGTTACCCGTTTGTCACCCCTGGTTTTTACAGTGTAGAGTAAGAAATGTTGAACATCTTTGAAAATAAAATGACAATGGATTTCGGTTGCCCTCTCGAAAGTAATAATTGGTTTAATTAACTGCGAGTTGTGTGCAAGAATATCATATGTATATTCAATAATTCTGAAATATTATTAAAGGTAGAAAGCAGAAGTTGTTAGCATTTTTATTTGCTTTTTTGTTGCAAAACAATAAACATTGCAATAAATTAGAATCATCAAATAATATATTAACACTCATAAATTTATTAGCGATTAACTTATATGTATCGACTTTTAATCAGTGCCCTTTTAAAAACTTAATGTAGCAGGCTACGGGCTTCTATGCTGTTTTACTGCAAATCACGCGTAGGCAATTTTGAAAACGGTATTTAATTTGAAAACGGTATTAATTTTGAAAACGGTAATACCATTTAAACATTTTCACTCGTAAATCGATTCACTTTTTAACCCCCAACGCAGAAATGAAGGGGGCTATAAGTGTGACGTATCTGTGTATGTGTCTGTGGCACTCTATCGCCTAAATAGATGGACCAATTTTGAAATTTTTTTCGTTTGAAAAGAGTGTTTATCAAGAGTTCTTGGCTAAGTCGCGTCTTCGAATGGCATTAATTAACGAATATATTAATTAAAACATTAAAAAAAACCCTTTTTGCCATTTTTGAAGTGAAAACATACTTGAAAATTTAAAACAATAGTACCAAAAGAAAAAAAAAATATTTTTCTGCGTCTGACAGAATGGTCTTGAAACTTCTATGTTACATAGAACTCGAGTTATAACGTTTTTTAGCAAATTCGGCTAAACCTTAAATTTATACGATTGGAAACCGATGTCATTGTTGGCCGTCAAGAAAAGAAAACTCAATGAGTTAAAATGTTTATCTGTAGCTATTTTCTATTTGTTAACATTTATAATACTTGCAATTGATTTTACTATAAGATTTTTAAAAGGATTTTTAGTTTTCCCTTTTTATTCTGCTTTTGCGACCAGCAAATTTTACTAATTAAGGGTTATCTTTCCCTTCCCGTGTTCACCATGTCCTCTCAAAAACAATTAAATATATTCAAATTTAAAATGTTTTGTAACCAATGAAGTTCGTTTGCATATCAGGTAGGAAATGGGGGGGGGGGGTTAAACTTTTAATTTTATCTTACTACTTGTTACAAGTTCAGGTAGATTTTGTAAAATGAAAGATTATATATTATGCAAGTTACGCAATTCAAGATCAACAATTAAATGAGCTAAAATGTGTATCGCTTCAAACGGCTAGCCCCACAGATCCCAGATAAATATTCCGATGTTGTGTAGCTGCAAAAAGTCAATGTACCTAAGTGCCCACCATTTTCTAGTCGAAATACGTAGCAAGCTCGAAATTCGGAGCGAGTTCATCCCATCCGAAAAGAAGACCGAAACAAAAACAATGGCGACACCAGAACAGCCTGCGAATAAATCAGAAGAAAACGCTCTCTTTTGACAGAAAACAACTGTACACGTACAGGTAGTGAGCGAACGGGCGTAATTTGTAGAGCGAAAAGCTTGAATAAATGACCATTGTTTTTGAGAATGATTTACCTCAAAAAAAAAAAGAGGTACACAGAGCAGGCCTTTGAAACGTTGTAATTGCACAAATGAATTTCTTATCCTAGGCTCTGCAATCTTCAGAGAAACTTTTTTTCCGTTTTTCCCTCTTTCTTTCTTTCTTTTTCTTTAATATCTGTGAAATTGTATTTTCCTTATCAAGATTATGCAAAATATGTATATTTGTTTAAAAAATGTGTAGTCTTTTTTCGAAGTTATAAACATTTGCGATGTGTTTTATTTAATCCATCTTTTAAATTTTTTCATTCCAATTAAAAAAAAAATGTGTTCAATATTTTTTCGAAATATATGTCTTAAAAGTTCCGTCACTTATAGCTAATATCAGTACTGATGTAACATAAAGAAAAATATACTATCGCTGTAAAACACGTTTTAGCGAATAATATAAAAATATTTCAAGACATTTGTTAATTTACTTATACACTCAAGAGCCAATACATTATGACCATCCCTACATTTTGCAATGAACTCGCCTGGATGGTTGATCAGGTGGACCACTTGATCAGGTGGAAGTGGTATATAATTGCTGCTGGAGAGTCTGAAGAATTATTCTTTCATTTACTCCTGTGTGTGATGGGCAAAACTGCGGATGTAAGCGACTTTGATAGAAAGGAGATTGTAATGTCTCGAAGACTCGGAACAAGTATTTCCGAAACTGCAAGACTCGTGGGTTTTTCGTGATCTGCAGTTGTTAGTACTTACGCAAAGTGGATGAATGACAGTGAAACCAGCAGTAGACGTCATGGTGTTGGAAGTCCTCACTCTATCAAATAAAAAGGTCGTCGGAGATTGTCTCGCTTGGTGAAGCAAAACCGAAGCCAGACATTCGCTCAGCTGACAGACCAATACAATGCAGGGCCAAGTAGAATAGTATCGGAGCACATTGCTCAGCGGACAACTGTTGGATATGGGGCTACTTAGCAAACGTCTCATTCACGTGTCTCTTAGCTGACTAAGCGTCATCGCCAACTACGCCAGCGTTGGGACCGGGAACATCGCGAATGGTTTATGGATCAGTGGGAGAGAGTTGCCTGGTCAGATAAATCACGGTTTACCATTCATCACGCTGATTGTTGTGTCAGAATACGCAGTGTGTCAGGTAAACAGTTGCTCCCTCAATGTCTAATAGATCATAAACAGACCGGTGAGGGCAGTATTATGCTTTGGGGGACGTTCTCTTGGGCGTCTCTGGGACCCGTGGTTGTGGCAGAGCAGATCATAAATGCTAAAGGGTATCTGAACATCATTGCGGGCCAGTTTCACCCTTACATGGCCTCTGTTTTTCCAGCTGGAAATGGGCTTTTCCAACAATGAAACGTCCCATGTCACAAGGTTCAAGTTGTGTTGGAGTGGTTCCAGAAACATGATACTGAATTGCAGTTAATGTTCTGGCCGCCTAACTCACCGGATATCAATTCGATAGACCACATTTGGGATGTCATGGAACGGCAGCTTAGAATTCAAAGACCACCAATTCCCAACAACTCGTATTTGCGTGACCATTACTTAAATATCTGGTACAATCTCTCTCTGACCATCTACCAACGACTTGTGGCATCCATGCTAAGGCGGTTTCAGCTGTGTTGGGTGCTAAAGGTGGGACAACTCGTTATTAAGAGGTGGTCATAATCTTTTGGCTCTTGAGCGTGTATTAGTTCTCGAATTCTTTGAACAATATTAGTGATTATAGTACGTAAAGTTAAAATTATATTGAAACATTTCTTCTATCTTGATTTGAACCTATTCATTGCCAAAAACGCAGATTCACATAAGTTGTTAAAAGTGGCAATAATAAATCTGGTATTTTTATACAAATTTGGACATTCACTGTGATCTGAAAAGTAATAATTAATTGGTATCTGGAGACTGGACTGACATTTGGAATAGAAAAGTAAAACTTAACTCCGTTATTTTGTGTTTAAATCAGTAACAATATTTTCTTCAACGACGAGATTTAAAATTCATATTTTCTCCCCAGGTTTTTGTCCTTTTTTGCATTAAGCAAACTCGGAGCTAAATTATGTTATGCAGTCAGCAAGTTTTTAAAATTGTTACTAGTGTTACAAATCTTGTAAATAGTTGTTGTTTTTCCTGCCTTGCATCATTTTCATTAGTTTTGGTTTTATCTGACGTCATGTTGCAAAAGTATCTGAAGATATCACCTTTATCACTTGTATACCGGCCCCGTAGCACTTTGTAGTTTTTACACTTGCCCTAACTTTAATAAGCGTGAAGACATTTTCGCGTGGTTTTCTTCTTATCACTAGAATTTGTGAATGGATTGTTCAAAGTTATGAATGAACAGAATGCTCCGGATTTTTCTAGAGTATTGTCGTAATTTCTTTCCGTGTATAAATAGCCTTGAACACACTTTTTAGTCAGTCAGTTGTTTTCAGATTTGATCTGGTGACTCGTTTTCATTCGTTTGGGCGGATGGTTGTTTTGCTTTTGTAATTGCTTAATTACTGTTCACGTTAGATACGTGGTGCTGAATTACTGTTGAGAGTACAGTGTACTGTTTTGCTACCTAATTGCTGGATGTTTAGCAATTGTTTCCTGCTCCTATTGTAAATAGTGTAAATACTTGTAAATAAATTTATAGTTACTTCCTCAAGATTGGAATGCTCATTTAAAGAAAGTTGAAGGTGCTACGGACTCGTTACACTATTTATTTTAGTTTCTTCAGTATATTCTGAAAGTGAATGAAAAATGGCGTTATGTTGTTTCACGCTTTTGCACCATCTTTTTTTCGCGTTCAGCTCGTTTTTATTTATTTTTTTTCTTCTTTTCACAAGTCAAAAGTAACAGCATAATTTCATTGCAAAGTTATTTTTTTCTCACAAGTCAAAAGTAGCAGCATAATTTTATTGCAACGTTAAATTTGCGATATTTAATAATGAAATATGATAATAACTCTATTTTTGCAGTCAAATGGTTATCAAAGAAATCTTAGCTCTGAATATTTTGTTTCAAAATATGTTTTCACTTGTTTTCTCAGCTCCCATAAAGGCTTCTTAATATTCTTCCCCTTGGCAACCATCTTATTTCAGCGTGAACGAATAAATATTTTTATTCGGATCTCACTTCATTGCATATTTTAAAAAATAGTCTGGAATTCGGTATATTGCTTTTGATAGAGTTGATTATTTTAATCGATTGAGCAGGAGCGGGGATCAAAATAGCACATCACGTTTTACAGTTAAATGATCTCGATCGGTCGAACAACGAGCAAGCGTTTATTCCGAAGTTGTTATTTCTTTATTTATTTTATATTATAGATAATTAGCTTGTTTTCTGTCTTCCTTTTTCCTTATTCAAATTCTCTGATTCACTCTTCATTTTAAAGCTTATCGTGCCGGCCATGATGAAAACGATCTAAAAATTGTTCCCTTTTTTTTTTTTTTTGGCAAAAAATAGTTTCTTATAGCACAATACTTTAACAAATAGCATTCGTAGGATACATGTTCATGGAACGTTGTGCCTATAATGTGAAGAGTATGAGTTCGAATCTGGTACGAAAAAATGTTTAACAGGTTCTTACTTTAGCACATAGACGGCTCGTACTGGGGGCAAGGGCTGCTTCCTCACTTCGAAAAGTAAAAGACCCTTGCTCCCTCACTTTTCAGAGTTAAAAGGTAATGATCGAGTGAAAAACTAATTTTTACTGAGTGGATTGACTTATTTCACTAAAATAAAAACTGAAAATTCCAAAAACAGGATGAACATTCCGACTCTTTTCATATTATTTCATAACAATGGAATTTAGAACCGTAAGGGAGAAAGTTCTATGTTAGCCATTTTCGACCTGGTAGATTTTTTTCTGGACATATTCCGCTTTTGTTTAGAGGTCATTTAATCAGAAATGTTAAAATACAATAATATGGCTAAATTTTACAAAGAAACCCTTTCAGAAATGCTCTCCTCCCCACACATAAACACAAACATATTTTTTTTTTTGACCCCCCACTTTTTCGATACACCAGCCGCCTATGCTTTAGCAGAATTCTAATCCAACTTTCCATCATCATAACATTTTTCTTTTTTTTTTGTGGGTATACAATAGTTTTAGTGATAATTGCTATCATCCAAAAGAATATAAAAAAAAAGCTGTTTTTCCTTTGCTTCTGTCAAGTGCGAATGCTTCGCATGGGTCATCTAGTTCTTTTAAGCACTCGAATGTTTTCCAGTCAGATGTGCGTCTCCATCACTGCATCAACCACAACATTTTCCTCCTTAGTAAGTGATATTTTTCTCAATGTAACTATGAGTTGTTTTTACACATTTTTATACTAGTGGTACGATTCGATAACTCGAGAGAATTTTTCTGTGAAATATTAATTTTGTAATTCATTTTTAAAACATAAGAGTAACTATTATTAGCTGCGTTGCAAGGCCTACCTCAAAAATAAAAGACGTATCAAATGATGCATGTTCAGTAATCAAGGTTAAATAAAAGGAAAAAAAAAGTAGTGTAAACGTTTTTGCCAATGCGTAAAAGAGCGAAATTTTACGACTCAAAATTTAAACTGACCCTTTTGACATTTTTTAAATACAAAAATTTAATTGTTGCTATTAATAGACATAAATATTCCACTTCACGGATTTTTTGGTAAAATTTTGGGGCTCTTCTAGGAAATCCCAAAACATAACTTATAAAACATAACTCTATTAAATTAAAAGTTTTAGAAGAAAATAATGTTTCCGAGAGTTTGCTTTTACACCTCCGAGCATTTTCAAAATTAAATATTTACAATTTCGAAAAAAAATATCTCAAAAAGGTCTATTTTTTGCACTTGGGTACCTTTTGTGGACCGTTTTTAAGCCTAAAGATATTATCCTAGAAGACTAGCATTTCAATGGTAAAGAAAAATAGGTACCTTAGTGCTATAATTGCAAATTATAACTTCAACGTGCATGAGGCACTAATACAAAGGGATACTGCAGACACGTGTTTCGGCGGTGCATCCATAAGCTCCCAATTTTTCGCATGGGAAAAGGCGTTCCTTGTAACGCCGAAACACGTGTCTGCAGTATCCCTGTGTATTAGTTCCTCATCAACGTTGAAATTATAACTTGCAATTTCAATGGTAATTTACTGATACTTAAAGACTCTAGGCGTTCCAAAATTCGAAAATTTTATTTTCTCTACACCTTGATTTGTGCGTCTCCGCAATTTTGAAAATATAATCTTTTAAAATCACGGCTACAGTTCTCTTAGTAGTTTGAACACTGTTTATTATAAACAATAACTTAAGTTCACCAGTGCTTGGCCATTCTTTAGGGGATATCGGATACAATAATAGTTTAAAAGCAAACCTTACAAATTCCCACTTTCAGTTACATATCCCCAATAGTTAGCCAGGAGCAGTAAGTTCATGGTGTTTTTTGTTTGCTTGAATTAGTAGTAAACCATTTAGTTTTAAGCTGTGATTTTTTTTTTTTTTTTTTCAAGTTTGCTATTCTTCTTATTTTGCTGCTAACTCGAAACTGCCTCCTTAAATGAGAAGTGCTCGTTAATTCTTCGTCCTACTGTAAATTTTTGTGGATTTCATTTTAACGGAGGATATAGCTAATGTTTCAATGAAAAAATAAACATATCTTTGATTTTAATGGGGAGGGTCGAAAACATATCTTTGGTTTTAATGGGGAGGGTCGAAAACATATCTTTGGTTTTAATGGGGAAGGTCGACCACACACGCAAGCACACACACATACACTAAATGTTTGTTTCTTCTGCATTTCCAATAGTCAGTAATGGTATTCTTGCTGCTAATATGGTTCTGTTTTGTTGATTAGCCCATAGTCTGCCACGCTTTTAGTACGGCTTTTTTAATTATCATCATATGATAAGTAAATTACAGTATTGAGATCGGAACAATTTAACTGTGACGAGCACTCTTTTATTTTCTATTATTATCACTTAACTTAATATTATCTATTTATCACTTCTAATATTATCACATTCTAATATTATCACCTATAAGAAAAAGTTTTAATTTAGTGCCTTAACTTTTTCCCGAAAAGAGTCGGTTTAAAATGTGATTCCTTCTAAAGTTGGTTTTAATTCAGAAGTTTCTAAAAGTTTTTGTGAATTCAGTCAGCTGATGTGCCTCAATGATTTATTTTTCAGTACCTACCTTTTAAGTACCAAAGCTGAAAATTGTGGTGCAATTATTGTTAATAAATCACATGCTATAAAACGAATAATTTCATTTAAAGCTGTCCATGCCACGCTCATAAATTAAGGAACTTCCAATGGTAAGAAGCTAAAAAAAACTAGTACAATTACATTAACTGAAATTAATACAATAAGTTTCAAATCTGTGGTTATTCTATAATTTATTCGGCTATTTTTGTCTGCCTTACAAAGGTTCAAGTTGTCGGTATTGCATTAAGGGAAATTGTTTCAAGTATTGATATTGGATCTTATTACTGCTCCCAGTAAACTATAAGTTCATTAAGTTCTTGAGTGTAAACCAAAAAGTTAAGCAAAAAGAATGCAGTTTCTTTTATAAATCCTCCAATAATAAATTTTGTAAATGTGTCAAACTGGAGTTTATTCCTTTTATTATTCGTTAGGCAAAGTTTTGAAAGAAATGAATGCGTTTTAAGTTAAACATTATATTTCATTAAAATTAATTTTTACACCATATAAGATTATTAAAGTTAAACCACCGACCACTTTATCCATGCACGGCCGAACACTGAATTTAAAAGCAAACTACAAGAGAATTTACACGTTATTAAATAAGTATGCCGATTCATGAAAAATGTTGCTTTTTGAAACAATTGAGTGCAACAACAATACAATAAGAACAATATAGAAAAACGTTCTGCAGCATTTTTGTTGCTGCACTGATTGCTGATGTTTAAATTTTAATAGAAATCAACAATTGAGCTTTTAAAAGGAGGGTTGACTTTGTTCTTATTTAGCTACTTTATATTGGCAACGTCAGAAAGCCAACGAGAGAGAGAGAAAGAGGGTGGAAGGAGAACGATCACTAAACACCATAACTTCGAATTTCGACCCAAGGTGAAGTTGCTTTATTTCGGTAAGGGTGCTAATATAAGTGAAATTATTTAATACAAACTAAGGTATAGAAAAACACAATAATTTATAGAGTTTAAATTTTGAAGTGAATTTTAAAAATGCATTATTCCAAGCTGTTACTTTTTACTTTTGGAAGATCTAAGTCTGAAAAGAATACTTTTTACATGATAAGTGGAGTTGGATTTGTGAAGATGTTTTCTTTGTACGTGACGTTGAAAATTGCCACAAAAGATTTGACTCACCAATTATAAGGTACGACATGGTCAATACGAAAAAAATATGTTAATGTAGAATATTGGCAGGCATGGTTATTGAGGTAGTAGTCTGGTAACTTATGCCTATTTTCATGACTTCTTTTAAAAGGAAAACAAAAATGAATAATCTTGAATATTAAGAGTGTTTTTATTAACATATTGAAAATATTAAAAAAAATTATTTAAAAAAATTAATAGTTTATTACAATTATTATTGTCACTCGAAGTTGGAACCTCAAAAAAAAAAAAAAAAAAAAATGCACATGGTTGGCCCTGGTAATTTTTGCTCTTGATGTTATCTGAAATCAAATAATCTTGATTATTCTTAATCTATAGACATGTCATTCTGGTTGGAACTACTGAAGTTAAATTTCAAGGGTAAATAACAAAATGGCGGACTTTGAAAAAAAAAAAAAAATCCTTTCATTTTAGCAAAGAAAGGGTTGTAAAATAAAAAGTTACGGGTGAAAAAAATTCTCGTTAGTACCGACAAGAACTATACGCGTGTAGAACAGCCTGCTAAATTTGAAAGCAATCGGTTCAGTAGAAAAAAAGTTAGGAACCGGGACGACTAGAAAAACGATGTTTTGAGAAAAACGCGTTTCAAGTTCAACAACAAATTTTCATAAGTAAACTTATACTTACGTCAATCGTTTATGCCTGGAGCGACATTCATAATTAAAATAAATATATATTATATATACATAAATATGTATATTAGGGTGATTCAAAAAAAAATTTTTTGAATTTCTTTGGTCTTACCCCGCAGTTTTTTTACACTATTCATGAATGTGATGTATGTAAAATTTTAGCTCAATTGAAATATATTTAGAGGTCGCGCGACGCAATCGAATTCTATTGAAAATTAGCAATTTCGAGAGTTGTAGTACATAACTTCATTATCCGAAATAATATTGTTCTTCATATAAAACGGAATAATTGAAAATGTTTGTTTGCTCTACTAAGTAATTAGTCAATAAAATAATACCTCAAAGTGAGTTGTAACGACTCCCCCACCCCAGTGCCCGCTGCAAAGCTGCATCATCTCTTACCTGAGTTTAAGTAGAAAATGCAGCTGCAAGCTCGGGCTGTGGTTCCGTTTTCTTTTAGGTTGTTCGAGATGTAAGAGTTTATTCGGCTAAAACACGTAGCATCCACTCTAGACAGGGCCCAATATAAGTGACAGACAGCCACTTTGATAGTAGCTGCTACAGTACAAAGTATGGGTCAAAATGGGGAGGATTTGACAACGTCCATAACACGGTAAAGGCAAACTATTCGCTCTGAATCGGCCGTTAACTTACTAAAGTCGTTTAAATCTATGACTTCCTTTGATAGTTCACTGGAACGAAACACTTATGAAAAATATATTGGGAAAATGAAGGAAGATCGGTGCGTTTCATACCAGTATTAGTATCAGGACCACAAGCATTGATGATTTACTTCTGGGTTCTAGTAAGTTAGTCAGGCACTGGAATTGCTACGGCAAATGCTGCTGTGCGATAACCAGTTAGATACACTGCTTGACATTGAAAATGCAACACCAAGAAGGACTGGTCAGAAAGTCATGCAAATTTTACCGTAGACGCACGTCACTGAGTTATGCAAATGATATGAAATGCGCAGCTCTCCGACGCACGTGAAGTAAGATATAAGAGAATGAAGTTGAAAAGTGGGCTATGTTCATGTTGATTTTTCTGCCAGACTAATTATCGGAGAAATTTGGTTTTTGTCTCGAAGGATACGTGTGATAGGAGGAAATGCCACGCCGTCCTCAACGAAGACACTTCCAGCATATAGACGACTTTACAAGGGGTATGGTGATCGGACTGAGAAGGGGAGGTTGGTCCATACGTCAAATTGCAGCTGATACCTACATGGATGCAAGCACTGTGCATCGGCTGTGTCGCAGATGGTTGGAAAGAGGAAATGTAGCCACATTGAGGGGTGCAGGTGCAGCCAGAGTGACGTCAGACCGCTTGGATCGACGGATTCACCGACAAGCTGTGGCGGACCCGCATGTCACTTGTACGTCGATTCTGTAGCACGTGCAAGGTACCTTGGTGGTTCCTGTGTCGACCAGAAACATTTCCCGTCGACTGGTTGCATGTGGCCTGCAATCACGGCGCCCGCTAAGAAGACTGCCATTGACCTCACAGCACAGACTCCAACGTTTGGAATGGTGCCGGACCAGAGCGACGTGGATTGCAGAATAGCAAACCGTAGTGTTCTCAGATGAATCCCGCTTCTGTTTGTCCAGCGATAGTCATCGCATACGTGTGTGGTGTCGACGTGGAGAAAGATCGAATCCGGCAGTAACTGTGGAACGCCCCACAGCGCGACAACGTGGCATAATGGTTTGGGGCGCTATTGCATACAATTCCGTATCACCTCTAGTTCGTATTCGGGGCACTATGACGGCCCAACGATATGTAGATAATGTACTGCGGCCGGTGGCAATCCCCTACCTTCAGAGTCTGCCAAATGCAATTTTTCAACAGGATAACGCCCGGCCTCACAGTGCTCAAATCAGCCAACATGCTCTACGAGGTGTACAGATGCTTTCCTGGCCAACATACTCTCCTGACTTGTCACCAATCGAACATGTGTGGGACGTGATTGGACGCCGTTTGCAGAACCTGTCACTGCCTCGTTCAGAGGACGAACTGTGGGAAATGGTTGAAAGGGAATGGAGTGCCTTCCCTCAGGACACCATCCGCAGGCTTATTGACTCCATGCCTAGACGTGTTTCTTCGTGTATCGCTGTCCACGGTGGTCCTACTTCTTACTGAGCCGACGCCGTCCTCGCTCTAAATTTTGCTTATTTATTTTGAAATAAATATCACTTATTGTTCCATGCTGTCCCTGTTTTCTTACCAAATTTCATCAATTTCTGACCACTCCTTCTTGGTGTTGCATTTTCAATGTCGAGCAGTGTAAAATGGGAACTTACTGAGCTCGTACGTGGTATGTGTTTCGATACGACATGCAGTGCCGGTACTCAAGTTGGAGCAAGTTTGAACTTGGGAAAAAGAACTAGGGAAGCAACTTTTATATTGTGCGTTCCGCCATTATATTTTAGACATTGTGTTTTCTGTGGTATTACAACCGAAGTTTATTTTAGTCTTGGTCTTTCGGTATTTTAACCGATAAACCAAGATATAGACAGAATTGGGGTATTTGATTGCGTGCAATGTCAAATGCGGTGTTCACGCAATTGCGTGGAACCATCCACTGCCATTTTATCTGCAATACTGCTTTTTAAGCGGTTTCAGCAATCATAGTCAAGGATAACACATTTTAATTTTAAACCTGGAGTGAGAAACGATGAGGTTGAGGAGTTGGTAGCCAATTCAGAGAAACGTGCAACTAGTAATGGAAGTTGCGCAAAGTCAACTTCTGATGACCCATGCAAAAGAAGTGTCTAAGGAAGATACTAGAGCTTAGTGTGATTTTCTTGAGCGGAGCACCTTCTCTTGGTGTATGTTTTCGTGTCCCAGGAGTGGTTCATCGTGTTATATCTGTGTCAAAGATTCTTTATGGCTTCAAGTTCATTTCACAACCAGTTCAAACTTGCAGCCGGACAAAGAAAAGGTATTCTTAACATATGAATGTGATTTATTTCACATTCTTATCGTTAATGGGAAAGAATATCTAAGAGCTGTGTTCCCAGCAACCCTTTTTGTGCAAGCACTGAGAAATGATTTGGAACATTTTCAACTTCCTTATTCATGTAAAGAAGAAACTCAAAATATACCAGCTGTTTGATCCTGAGCATTGGAATCTTCAAGATAGCTATCAACAAGGCTTGGTACTACCGAAGAAACTGGGGATTGTAAGCGACAATACGGAGCGTGGCGTGACCCTTATTGAAGCATTTTTTAAGACTATCACTTACGACGAAAAACAAAGACAGTGTCTTCTTCAAGTGGTACAGAAACACAGAAAAGGTTTCAAAGTTGCAAAAATGCAACCTTAAAAAGCATTGCAAGAATTAATGAGCGAACTACTATATATTTAATGTATTTAAATTTGGTTTTTTTTTTATTTTTTCCGTATTTGATTAGTTTTCATAATTTTCTGCATTTCATTGGTTTTTCAGATATATAGTTCATTTTGTGATTACACGTTTTTTTCTTCAGAGAAAAAACAGCAATAAAGTAACTTTATTATTATTATTTACATTCGCATTTGTGCCACTATCACAAAATTTGAAGTACTCCTAAAAGTCAACATAATTTACTAAAATTTTGGACAAATAATTCAGTGTATATAAAGGCCTAAATAAGACGGTAAGACGAACAAAATACAAAGGCTACTTTTTTCCATATATATCATTTACGTTCACGTTTTTATCAATATCACGAAATTTCAAGGCGTTCGCGCGACCTCTAAATATTAATATATTTTGTCAAAATTTTGCAAATAATCAGTGTATATAGTGGCACAAAATAAGAGGGTAAGACGCACAAAAATACAAAGTTTATTTTTTTCCATACATTTCTGAATCACAATAATGTATATATATATATTTATATATAACAGAATAAGAGTCAACCTAGGTATAAAAAATGCGCGCAAACAATAAAAGGGTCCAAGCGGTTGCAGCTGCCGGTCGACCTTAAAGGTTGGACTCCGAGGCGCTCTAGGAAACTCGTTATAACTCCCGAAATATTTCGGGAGTTGCTATCTCCCTGAAATTTTCACAGTATATTCTCAAGACATTGAACTTTCAACGATTTTTTGAACCCAAGTTACAAGACTACTTACTACCTTAATGAAATTACTATAATAAACAGACACCAAAATAATATACTAAGCAATTAAATGTTATATTTTAAAATAATGTTGTAGACGCTGATTAAAAATTAAATCTCCCTTTATTTAGAATATCAACCTTTTTTTTTGGAGGAGGGGGGGGGGTATCAGAGAGATAAAATTTCACGTTATTTGATCTTATTAAATATTTAATTTCTAATTTCTCGCTATTACTATGTTTGTTTTGTAACGTGCGTATACTTAGGGCTTTTCCACACATGTCATACTTTAATGGGGTAGGGGGGGGGGGTAAAAGTTGTGAGTTTGAGACAAGGGGGAGGGAGAGAGTTACAAAAAGTTTGACACCACGCATTTTTGATTTCGATATATTTTTCAAAAATGGTATGAAATGTGACAAGGGTAGATGAGGGGATAAAGTGATGTGTAACACTTAAGAGCAAGAATCTGAGAGAGTGTCACGCCTGTGATTCATGAACTCTCAGATTTTTTCCAAACAATTATCAAATGTTTATTATCTTATTGAAAAACCAAATCCAGAGTGTCTTGTTCTAAATTTGAGTTGTTTAGTTTTTATGGATCCCTAAAGGTGAAGATGCGGCATCAAAAATTAAGCGGATTTTCAAGACATGGAAGATCTTCATAGCAAGAATCTAAGAAACTGTCACGCCTAGCATTATGAGGTGATTCATGACCTCTCAGATTTTTTCCGAAAATTTACCAAATGTTTATTATCTTATTGAAAGACCAAATCCAGAATGTTTTGCTCTAAAGTTGAGTTGTTTAGTGTTTATGTACTCCTAAAGGAAAAGGCGCGGCATCAAAAATTAAGCGGATTTTCAAAACATGGAAACTGCTGTGAGCAAAACTATTACCAGGAACCATTGAACTCCAACTTTCTTTTTGTATATGGAATACAGAACGTTCAAACTTTACAAAATGAATGTTAAATTTGAGGTAAATTGTTGCCGTAAGGTCAGTGAAGGCCCTAAAAACAAGGCATTTTTGACGTTTTTAAGCATTTTTGAGGTCCAAAAACAGCTTGTACATTTCAGTTGCTACGGCAAATGTAAATTCGTTTGATAGACCAGTGTAAGCACTTTAAAATAATGCATAAATAACCAAGGAAATATCAACGTGCTTTTAGTTGCATAAGGCAGAAATATGAAAAATGTCATATTTTACCGATATTTCAAACGGTCATAACTTCTTCTGCCAACAACATATTGAAATATTGTTTTTGCCTTTATTCTTTGTCTTAACAGAACAGTTGAGTCCTTTGAGGTGAAATGTTAAAAATTTTTTTAACAAAAAATGTATTTTTTCAAGTGCATTTTTTGTAAAAATAAATTAAGCATTTCGCCTCAAAGGACTCAACTGTTCTGTTAAGACAAAGAATACAGTATGACATTGGCAAAAAATATTTCAATACGTTGTTGGCAGAGAAAGTTATGACCGTTTGAATATCGGTAAAATATGACATTTTTCATATTTCGGCCTTACGCAACTAAAAGCACGTTGAACTTACCTCGGTTATTTATACATTATTTTAAAGTGCTTACATTGATTTTTCAAACGACACTACTTTTGCCGTGTCAACTGAAATGTACAAGCTGTTTTTGGACATCAAAAACGTTAAAAACGCCTTGTTTTGAGGGCCTTCACTGACCTTACGGCAACAACTTACCTCAAATTTATCATTCATTTTGTAAAGTTTGAACTTTCTGTACTCCATATACAAAAAGAAAGTTGGATTCAATAGTTCCTGGTAAGAGTTTTGCTCACAGCAGTTTCCATGTCTCGAAAATCCGCTTAATTTTTGATGCCGCGCCTTTTCCTTTAGGAGTACATAAACACTAAACAACTCAACTTTAGAGCAAAACATTCTGGATTTGGTCTTTCAATAAGATCATTTGGTAAATTTTCGGAAAAAATCTGAGAGGTCATGAATCACCTCATAATGCTAGGCGTGACAGTTTCTTAGATTCTTGCTCTTAATGACCTTAGGAAGAAGCAATCATGTTGGAAAAAAGTTTTTCATCATTTACATACGGCTTCATATAGTTTCTTTTTGCTTTTATACTCGAAGAACACCGATTTTATAAGCAAAACTTTGTCTTTCAAAAAAAAAAAAAAAAGGAGAAATATTTATATTTTCAGCAGTTTGCATTCATTCGGTTTTTATTTACCTAATTCAGTTAAGGAGGAAGGAATTTCAACATAAGGACTTAAATTCTAAAATTTATGATGTAGATTCTTACAGCTCTTTGCTACTTCGCATTTTAAATAAATGTGGGATTGGAAAAGGTTAAAAGTGGCATTAAGTTAATAATTATTTAATTTAAAAACTTAAAAAAAAATCAGTTTAACCTGCATATGACCCGTTTACCCATTCACAATAAACCTAAATTAACATAAAGGCTTTAATATTTACTTAACTGGTCTACTTTCAGCACTTGTAATAAACTAATGTTCTAAAGAAACACTTTTAACTGTCCAGTTTTTTGATTAATATAAAATAAATTTATAGAAATTTGTTCACCGTGAGTTTTGTAAAACAACATCTGATGCTTTGAATATTTTTGTTGTCATATTTATGAATTTTTTTTTTGTAATTAAAAATTGCTTTCAACAATGAAATAATTACACAAATTTCAGTTTTAAAAATAATTTAATTTGAATTATCTTTACATTGATTTAATTTCAAACTGACCCACGTGTCTCTCCCTACCCAACTTATCATTAAATTTATGAGTTAAAATCATGTTGTATGGTGGAACGAACAATTGCACTAATTTTTAAAAACGGGACATTTTCTGTCGAAAAATTTTTTATGTCTTTTCTTTTTTTAATTCACAGTAAAACAATCCACACAAATGCATATTTTGTAGCACTGTGTTCAGTTCGGATTTTTTCGAAATACTTAAGCATAAAATATTTTCGTATGTACATTATACATTCACTGTTCACAAAATTCAAAACAGAATATAGTTATTCCCCCCTTTTTAAAGTTTTGGGAATTTTCGTCAGGTTTAGGAAAATTACAAGGTCAATCAATGTTAAGTTCTGAGAGAAGCAATGGACAGTAGAACCAAAAGATAGCAGTGGACAGAAACTAAAGATAAATCAAAGAAGCTAGTTTTGCTATTACCAGTTGCGTTTTCAATGCAGAGGGGGCTTTGAATCATGTTTTATTTGAATTGCATTTCGGTAGCATGTTTTATTTTTTTTTTTCCATTTTCAACAACGTACTTAAAAACCCTAAGCTTTACAATGTTTGCAATGAATTATGTATGAGCTGTTTACTAATTTATTACGACTGAGGATTTTATTTATTTGGATTCAGCAAACCCGGCATTTTTATTGACTTAAAGGAATTTACATTTTACTCTGAAACTTCGTAAAGTGTCGAAGAATATTGACAAAGATTTTTAAAATGATTAAGTGTTGTGTATACTTTTTACAAAAATATCTGGAATTTGCATAATAACATGTGTATTTAATGCTATATGTGTACTTTCGGATAGTCCGATTCTTTTTTCTATTATCAACTTCTAGTATCAAAACAAGGTATGCTTTGGCATCCCAAATACGTCGAAAATAGTTTAAAACAAATATTTAGGATCATAAATGAAACAGATGCTTTTAAGTTATAATATAACTATTAAAAATAATAGTACGAAAAAAACACCGTTGAAATTCAAAATATTTTATTATGATACGAACATTTAAAAAAAATATCTAATGTCAATAAAATGCTTACTTTAAGTTATATTTTCATGAATCTTTAAAACTATTGTTTCCTTTAGCTTTTAGTCCGAGCATAAGCCGCAAAATTTAGCGTAACTATACAATATTCGTCTGTTTAATCCCCGTTTTTTACATACCGGTATTTCCTCATAAATAGTTTAGTTTTGCATTTTCTCAATGAATAATCAATCTGCTGTTCCTCACTGGTAATGCAATTATATTTTATTACATTAACAACCCACGAACTCATCAGAAAGAGGTGAATGCACTTTTTATTTTACATTTCCCTTCTCCTCTAACCAGCCTAGAAGGACAATTATTTACAATGTTTACATTTTACACTATACTTACATTTAGAGTAGCTTTATGATTTTAAACAATTTTCTACCAAATCAAGGTTGGACTTATAACACAATTTTGACTGCAAGTGCAGTAATATTTTAATAAACCCATATCTTGCTTATTCGCTGAATGCCATTCTATCAATTCACAAAACAGCTTCACCATCTTTTTGACAGCCTGAGTGTAAACATGCTGATGTTTTCTGAAATTATTAAAAAGAAAGAAACTAACTGTCTTTAGCAAGAAAAAAAACTACTATTCATTTCGTAAAAATTTCATTGGATAAAATCGAAGTTAAAAAAATTAACTTTAAAAAAAAAAACGACCAAAGATATTTAGAGATACTGTGACTACATTAAAGAAAAATCAATGACCCTGGTCTTGTGCGTTAAAACCAAAGTCGTTTTTTATGGAGCGCTTAGCAACTTTTATGGCTGTCTTTGTTTCAAACTGCATGACGAATTAGATTTTGGCATATATAAGTTACATAAAAAGTGAGCGAAAATGACCTGTATTTTTTTATATTTTTGAATTAATATTTTACTACAGTGCTACCCTTTTTATACCATGCTATGTATTTTGTTATTGTCCAGTGCCTTCCTATTCTTATTAGAAAATAATTTTTCTCATTTCTCAAAAAATTAAAATTTTCGAATACTTGTTTCTTCACGATTGTAAATGAAATATTGAAAATGTATATAGCATAGCTAAAATATATATTCTATTGCAGAAACTGAAAATAATGAAATTTATTTGTTTTTTTTTAGTGCACTGCTAGTGAAAGAACGTCATACCTAATTATTTTCCCTAACTATTTATTGAAAAATTAAAACGATCAGAACAAACATCATTTGTCAACTGTAATATTGCTTTTTAGTACAATTGAGTGCCATAGTCCTGCAAATCAAATCATTTGAACATTGAATACATGGTTAGAAAACTAATGAATATTAATAAATAAGAATTTTAGATTTTAACTATTTAAAAATCGCATATGATGTCTAATAACGATGCCTTTTGTCAAAACTCCGGATTGAAATTAAAAAATTTCAAATGTTAAGTCATGAAACAGACTTAGATACAAAATATGTTTCAAAACAAATGTTTTTGATAAAAATACAGCTACATTATTACCATTGCCATTCACGTTCTCCATAAAAATCTTTAGAGAAAACCAAGTCACTTTCTTTTCGGTTTTCCCTTTTCTATGTGCCCAAATTGCATCACACAGCTTGAATAGAAGCATATTAATAAATAAGAATTGTAGATTTTAACTACTTAAAAATCGCATGTGATGTCTAATAACGATGCCTTTTGTCAAAACTCCGAAGTGAAATAAAAAAAAATTCAAATGTTAAAGTCCTGAAACAGACTTAGATACAAAATATGTTTCAAAACATGTTTTTGATAAAAAAAAAACAGCTACATTATTACCATTGTCATTCACGTTCTCCATAAAAATCTTGAGAGAAAACCAAGTCGCTTTCTTTTCGGTTTTCCCTTTTCTATATGCCCAAATCGCATCACACAGCTTGAATAGAAGCAGAAGGAGAAATCAGAAGGAATCAACTTCGCGTGGAGGGAATAATTTGTAAGGAAATGCATTTGTTGCCTTTTCCCTTTCTTTTTAAAGTTGTGACTTCGCATAGCCTGGCGAGAACGTAATTTCTGCATAAAGGGTAATTTACTGGCACTATGAATGGCATGAGCAAAGGCCGATTGTACAAATTAGCTATACGGCCACGGGGGTTTCGTGGGAAATTCGGTTATGGGTTTGAGGGGGACTTATTATATTCATTCGTTACAAACGAGTTGTTATTTTGCACAAAAAAGAAGTTTTGCTCATGTGCAGGCTATAGCTGGTAAAGTTTTTTTTTCTCTTAAGGAATGAGCTTTACCATGATTAGAAATTAAAAGATTGAGATAATTTTGGAATCAAAATCAGTTCATTTCATTAATCTTCAAAAGTGTGTTCATTTTATAATTTGATACTTCTTCAGTCATACTATCAAGCTATCATCATGCTATTCAGTCTCGTCCTTAAGGCTTGCACAGCAGTGTATTTTACGCAGTTTACTTTTCGCAATATTATTCTCTCATAACCCATGACTATATGTTTAGCAATCAAATAATGGGAGAGCAGAAACCTCTAACATAACATTAATAATGTCAAGTATTTAAGAAAATGAGTCAAGAAGTATGAAATAAATATTAGAACAGCATTATTAAGTCACTTAATATTTTTACTTGTAGAAACACAAGAAATTTATTGCAAGTATTGAGGTATAATTTGAGGAACATGGGGCAGTCTTTAACTAGGGTGACGGGTCGGCAATTTTTGGCTAATTTCACGTGATTATTGTTGTTCCAGCTTTATAAATCGTGGCATCCTTGCATCCAGGGATGTGCAGATGGTATATCACTCTAACCGTATCAAAATGTCCTATACAAAATTATATCCGACTATTCGGGAAATTTTATGACATAATTGTAATATATTACGAACTTTAAACGTCCGAATGTCCTTTTTCATTGTATGTATTCATTTCTGTACGTATACCTGTATTTTATCATTCGAAAGATTTGGAGCGTCATTCGGCAAGTTGAGATTTTCCACCCTTTTAAGAAAGTTAAGTCCCTCTCTTGGTTGTCATAGGATAGGTAAAGTTCTTACTTGAATCAAGCTACTGTTATAAAAAAGACTTTGCCCTTACAGTTTATTAAAGAATATTTTTCCCAAAAATTCAAAAAAAAATTTTTTAAGTTTTATTGTTGTAGTTTTTGTTTGCTTCTTTCTCCAAAGTATTTTTTAAAAAGGTAATAGTGAAATAAATATGTAGTTTTTGTTTTTTAATAATGAAAAAGAATTACATAAATACACTGGCGGAAAAAAAATAACAACACCAAGAAAGACTAGTGTTAGATAAACGAAATTTGGTAGGCGTATTTATACAACTGAAAGATGACATCGATTGAAATTTCGTGTTCCGCGCATAAGTGTGGCGCAGCTGGCGTCACTCAGAACATGCAAATAAGGCTTGTTTTAAAAGCGTGTTGTGAAGCTCGTGTGTATTATTTTTCCGCGAAATTGGACAAATTGCGTTCATGTTATAGTCTAAGATCCCACCGCAGTTTATCTACACTGATAGCGTACACTCATCACGTATATGTCAACTTAAAGCTGTTTTTTTTCTGAGCGTAATGCACTATGTCCGCCTATGTAAAAGTGCCCGAAACCTATAGGCAGCCTGGCCTAAACAGGTCACATGAATGTAGTATTTCTACACTCATAGCGTACACTCATGACTCATATATCAAATTGAAGCTAATTTTTTTCTGAACGTGGTGCATTAAGGCTGCCTATGTAAAAGTGGCCGCAACCTCTAGGCAGCCTAGCCTGAAGTTTAGGGTCCAAAATTTCAAATGGTTATAAAAGACGGAAAAATCGGTCGATTCTTTTGCTTTTTTTACTAAAATTATTCTTAATGTGAGTACTTTATCGAAAATAAAATTGATGAACTTAAATTTAAAAAAATGCCGATAGGGGGCGCTTTAGACTTTGTAGCTAAAAACAACTACTTTTTACCGTTTTTTTTCGTATTTTCGTAATTGATTTAAAAAGTTCAAACTCTAACTTAAATTTTGAGCCCAAAATATCAACTAATTTCCAGTTTTTAGCAATATTCGGACCAAACGTCAAAAAATGTGTTTTTCTGCTTTTTAACTTGTCCTTTCATGTAAAAAAGATTATTAAAATCATCTAGCGATACTAATAATGAGAAAATAAAATTAAATGCACACTTTCTGAGTTGTAAAATACAAAATTTCTAGGTAAAAAAAATGTTGGAAAAAAAATTATTTTTTCTTTTTTTAAGTTACGAAAGGGTTCATCTGATTTTATTTTAACATTATCAGGTGATTTTAATAATTTTTTACATGAAAAGACTAGTTGAAAAGCAGAAAAACACAATTTTTGACGTTTGGTCCGAGTATTGCTAAAAACCGGAAATTGGTTGATATTTTGGGCTCAAAATTTAAGTTAGAGTTTTAACTCTTTGAATCAATTACGAAAATATGAAAACAAACGGTAAAAAGTAGTTGTTTTTAGCTCCAAAGTCTAAAGCGGCCCCTATCGGCAAATTTTGAAATTTAAGTTCATCATTTTTTTTTTTCGAAAAAGTACTCACATTAAGAATAATTTTAGTAAAAAAAGCAAAAGAATCGACCGATTTTTCCGTCTTTTATAACCGTTTGAAATTTAGGACCCTAAACTTCAGGCCAGGCTGCCTAGAGGTTGCGGCCACTTTTACATAAGCAGCCTTAGTGCACCACGTTCAGAAAAAAATTAGCTTCAATTTGATATATGAGTCATGAGTGTACGCTATGAGTGTAGAAATACTACATTCATGTGACCTGTTTAGGCCAGGTTGCCTATAGGTTTCGGGCACTTTTACATAGGCGGACATAGTGCATCACGTTCAGAAAAAAATCAGCTTTAATTTGAAATATCCGTCATGAGTGTACGCTATGAGTGTAGATAAACTGCGGTGGGATCTTAGACTATTAGCCAGGAATACCTTTTAAGAAGACGAAGAAGTCATTATCAACAGCTCACCGAGTTTAAACGAGGTCGTACAAATTGGCTACGAGAAGGTGGATTTTCATTTCGCGATATTGCAGAAAGACTTGGGTGGGAATGTTTCCACCATGCATGATTATTGGAAGCTATGGGCAAGGGATAGTACTGCCTCAAGAAGATCGAGTTCCGAGCTGCCACGTGGCACGACTGAGAAGGAATATCGCCGAATCTTGCGTACGGCTGTGGCGCATCGTACTGCATCTGCGGCTGACATTCGAGCTGCAGTTAGTACCGTCGTGGCCCAAGGAACGGTAAGAAACTGTTTACTTCAAGGACAGCTCCGAGCCAGGCAGCCTGTAGCCGGTATTCCATTGACTGCAAACCATTGCCTTTTCCGACGGCAGTGGTGCCACGACAGAGCTCACTGGAGGTCGGAGTGGAGATCTGTTGTAATTTTTGATGAAAACAGATTCTGAATTAGTGCCAGTGGTGGCTGCACTGTTAAAACAATGTACTCAAAAATAAATAAAAAGTACTCAATTTTGAACACATTCATTTCTCAACATAGCTCCGAATACATTTGTTTCAATTTTGAGAAACGCATGTACTCATTTTTTTTGAATACATGGTGGGATCAAATTCGAGTACATACTAGTAACTCGTATTTGAGTACATGCGTTTCTCAAAATTCAATTTTGAGAAACGCATGTACTCAAATACGAGTTACTAGTATATACTCGAATTTGATCCCAGCATGTATTCTAAAAAATGAGTACATGCGTTTCTCAAAATTGAAACAAATGTATTCGGAGCTATGTTGAGAAATGAATGTGTTCAAAATTGAGTACTTTTTAGTCATTTTTGAGTACATTGTTTTAACAGTGTATGGAACTTAAATTGCACTTTTTTTTAGTATTTTATCATGATAAACTTAGATTTCTAACAGTTTTGACCAGGGTTGGCAAAGGTGGACCCAGCCCAGAAAAACCCGCCTGGGTTTTTCTGGGCGGGTCCACCAACAAAAACCCACCCGGGTTTTTGTTAAAAGTGGGTTTTTGTTAATTTCTAAGTTATCAACAAATATAGTCAATCAGGGGTGCCCACAGGGGGGGGGGGTGGATTATGGCGCAAGTTGCGCCATCAAAATTTTTGGGGGGGATTTTTTTAAACTAATTTATTTATTTATATAATATTTTTATTAATTATTTTTTTTAAATAAATTATTTGCTGATTATTTTAAATTTAAATTGTTCATTAATTTATATTTTAATTTAAATTATTTTTTTATTATTATTGATTTATTTATTTATTTGCGTGTGTGTGCATGCTTGGAATGTCTGGAAGGAAAAAAAAACGATTATATTCCGTACATAATTAGCACTTTTAAAAAATAATATAGAAAAAAATAATAGTTATAATTTTAAAAAATAAATAAGTAAAAGTTAAAAAATAAATAAATAACATTGAAAAAAATTAATTAATAATATTTAAAAAAATGTAAAAAAATAAATTAAATAAAAAAGAGGGTTGTGAAAAATTTTGGGGGGAATTTGCGCCATTGAGCTTGGGGGGAGGGATGGGAACCCCTGTAGTCAACAATAATATCTCATGTAAAGTATCCATAAAAAAATAAGTAAGAAATCAGGTTTATTTGAGATAATTTTTCTTAGATTAATTATTTCTTTTATAAAATTATTATTATTTCTTCAATTTTCAAGTCATCGTCCAGAAAATTTTTCTAGCTATGATACTACTTTTTGTTGCAAAATACCTATTATTTTTTTGTTTATTTATTTTTTGATAGCAAATCTCACATTTTAAAATAAATTGAAAATGAACCAGTGATAAACTTCTTGTAGATGGAAAAAATTGCCTAATTAATGTTTTATGATAATTTTGATTCAACACAGAAGTCAAATAATAACAAGATAAAAATAATGAATAAAACATATTTCAAGTAATTTACACGGATTAACACATTGAAAAAAATCATACACTGGCGGAAAAAAAAATCCCAACACCAAGAAAAAATTACTGTAGAGTAATGAAATTTGGGTAATGCAATTGTCTAGTTAACATGTTTAATTTATTAAATGTACAAGATCACTGGCTAATTTAAGCTCAAGAAAATGCTGTGCAAATGTGAAATTATGTTACTTTAAGAGCCGGTGTAACATGCAGAATTTTGAAGGCAAGCCTGCAAGCGTGCATGCATTATGTCATACAGGTGCCGAATGTCACTTTGTGGTATGGAGTGCCATGCTTGTTGCACTTGTTGAGTCAATACTAGGACCGTCATTGCTGACTATGGATGATGCTCGAGTTGCCGTCCAACGATATCCCATACGTTATCAATTGGAGACAGATCTGGTGATTTTGCAGGTCATGGTAACCTGTCAGCACTCTGTAGAGCACATTGCGTTACAGCAGCGATGTGAGGGCGAGCGTTATCCTGTTGGAAAACTCCCCCTTGAATGCTACTCATGAAGGGCTGTACTACTGGTTAAATTACCAGACTGAAGACAAATTTTCAGTCAGTGAGTTTGGGATAACCACAACGACAGCCCCTGCTGTCGTAGGAAATTGTTCCGGAGACCATGACTCCAGGTGTGGGTCCCGTGTGTCTAGGCCGTAGACCGCTTGGATGCAGGCGGTCCCCTAGCCTCCTTCTGACCAATATACAGCCACCACTGGCACTAATACAGAATCTGTTTTCATCAAAAATTACAACAGATCTCCACTCTGACCTCCAGTGAGCTCTGTCTTGGTACCACTACCGTCGGAAACAGCAATGGTTTGCAGTCAATGGAATACCGTCTACAGGCTGCCTAGCTCGGAGCTGTCCTTGAAGTAAACAGTTCCTTACCGTTCTTTGGGTCACGACGATACCAACTACAGCTCGAATGTCAGCCGCAGATGCAGTACGGTGCGCCACAGCCGTACGCAGGATTTGGCGATCTTCCTTCTCAGTCGTGCCACGTGGCAGCTCGGAACTCGATCTTCTTGAGGTAGTACCATCCCTTGACCATAGCTTCCAATAATCATGCATGGTGGAAACATTTTCCCCCTAGTCTTTCTGCAATATCGCGAAATGAAAATCCACCATCTGGTAGCAAAATTGTACGACCTCGTTCAAACTCGGTGAGCTGTTGATAATGGCTTCTTCGTCTTCTTAAAGGCATTCCTGGCTAACATGAATGCAATTCGTCAAATTTCATGGAAAAATAATACTCAAGAGCTTCACAACACCCTTTTAAAACAAGCCTTATTTGCATGTTCTGAGTGACGCCAGCCGCGCCACACTTATGCGCGGAGCGCGAGATTTCAATCGATGTCATCTTTTAGTTGTATAAACACGCCTACCAAATTTCGTTTATCTAACACAAGTCTTTCTTGGTGTTGGGATTTTTTTTTCCGCCAGTGTAGTTTACCAATCAAAATCACATTGACTTTTGTTTTTGTGATAATATTTATAAATCTTAACTAATTTTTCATTTACGCTCGCGAATTTGTAGTTCTCGAAATTGAAATTTTTGTTGGAATAGTTGCTACTGCAATTTTTGCTTTTATTCTGGAGCAAGAAAAATGAAGTTTTGCTCTTCATTTCTTCTAACACTATTGCATTTAGTATATGATGATTTTCAAGTGCTATATTATAGAGGTACCATAC
>JAXGGA010012430.1:0-38774 GCA_038373865.1 Uloborus plumipes
ATTTAGAGAGTTTAAAAAATGCTTAATCCACTTAAACACATATTTTGATAGGCTTAAAAACTGAGCTATACACCGTTACAAACATAAATCTAGTTTGATGGCATGCATATAAATTTAAAAGCGGCAAAAAAACATAATCTCTAGTATCAAGATTAAATTGTTTGTCATTGATAAAATGACTGGAGGCTAAACTTGGATAGTAGGCATTAGATGGGTTTTAAAACAGCTCATTTATGAATAGAGAAAATAACGAGGTGAAAGTTTTTTTTTTTTTTTTTTAAGACATATTATGTTTTTTTTTTTGTTTTGTTTTGTTTTAGGATAACTTAATTAATGATGAGTATGATGCGACTTAGGATTTAAATCTTTGGAATACTTTTGTTAGGCTACACACATACATACATATACACATACATACTTACACAAATTCATCAGTGGTGAATTCGAAAATTCTGCAGTACCTGAAACGCCGCTGAAAAATAATTAAATCGTCAGTTTTGTTCATATTTTTGAGAAAAGAGCATTTTTTTTTTTGTCAGAAAAAGTGTCTAAAATGTGTTTTGTTTTTATACAATATCAATAAAAAAATAAATAAATAAAATAAAACATTTTTTGGAGCTTCTGCTCAATTTTAGAAAGAAAAATTCAGCTTTATATCAAAATAGATATTTAGAGAAAGGAAATACAATACAATAACAAATTGACATATTGGAAGCTTTTACACGCTAACTTGTTCGTCTTTCACAATGCAACTTTTCTAAACGGATGGCGATCAAAAAGGGGCTTTTTGACTTTTCTGAAGAAAATCAGTGTTTTTCTCTTTTAGTCTTTAAAAGCAATGAATGCAATAAGCTACCTTTTTTAAGACTACAAAATATAAGGACTCAATTGTCAGTTAAACAAAAATGTCATTAAAATCTAATGCACGCCACAGTTTCTAGTTATTTTTACTATAATTCGAGGCGTAAAGATTATGATTAAAATAAAATGTTATGAAGGCATTTCAAAATGAATCTTTCTTTCTTTTGATTGGAAAGTAATTTAGTTTAAAAAACATGAACTTAGATACGCATGAAAAAGTGAATTATTTAATTCACATACATAGTGGATTCATCTTTAAAATATCAGTACATTAATCTAAATTATAAAACTATATATTTTTTTTTTCATTACAATAAGCAAAATATGAATAGTCGCATGATTTTCTTTCTTTCAGCTTAAGTGTTATTTTTTTTAATTTGCTGTAAAATTTACAAATTTATTCGTAAAGCTCAAAATAATAAGAAAAAAAATTGTTAATTTTTTTTAAAAAGTGGTCATATGCTATCTAATACGAACTCCCCAAATTCATGAAAGAATTTCTTTATGCATATTTATACGTATGTTATTTCTAGACGACATCTGGTCATGTTAACGAAATGTTACTCTCAACTCTTCAGCTCTTTGAAAATAATAATAATAAAAAATAGAAAAAGTAAAATAAAAAAATAGTATCAAACAGATTAAAATTGTCTGGAATGCTTTTACAGTTAAATTAGGCATCTCAGCTTCTGCATTTCACTGTATTTGCAAGCTTGCTTCAAAGATACATTTTCTGCATCTTTTCTTCCAGCATTTTGCTATATTTTATTTTTAATGTTCATATTTTTTTCTTCTAATCAGTTTTGTTCCCCATCAATATGCAACTTGCGCAGATTCTTTCCCTACACTTTTAAAGTAGTGTTGTCGCTTTCAGCGTTTTTCGATAACTAAATGCGAAAATATGGAAATGGAAGTGCAGCCATTTTTCAAGAAACGATAAAGATATGCAGAGTATTGGATCTCTCCGTGCCTCTGCATTCGAGTGTATTTTTTTCACTCGAATGGACGGCTCATAAATGGGGAACTAAATAACGACATACATTCACTTTCGGAATATTAAACATCTTCCCTGTACTAAAATATTTTAATGTATTCAAAAGATTTTAGGCAAACATTTTGCTCTGACATAACTAGCAAATTCTTTTTGGATTTGGCCTTTTTGTGCTTAAACAATTTTATCGTTTGCAAAAAAACGTACAACAGAGTAAAGACAATAGCGGCTTTGATATTTAAATGAATCGTTTCTTACGGTAATTAAAAATGAAAGGTATTATACCAAAGACATAAAAATGAATAATTGATTACGATTTCAAGACATATGTTTTTTCTTGTGCTATGTTTACCAAAGAAAAAAAAAAGAAAAACAGCTATTGGTTAATTCCTTATTCTAAATCCAAATGTACTTAAGTAATTTTACATTAGAAACCAAAAGGTTATGTGTCATAGTTAATTATATGCTTGCTTGACTCATTCAAAATTTTGAGAAAATTTAAGTAGTTATTTTGATACATGCTATCGTGGTGTCATGTTTGCTACATGATTTATGATTATCAACTCGATTGAGATACCATCTAGATACTAAATTACCTAGCCATTATCTGAATCACCTGTTTCTATTTTCATCTGAAATTGTAATCGAAAATACAATGAGAATGAAATCTTATTTCGTGACAATAAGAGCTTCCGGTTATGAAACAGCAACTTTATTAAATTATGCAAATAAGGCCAAGTTGTCTTTTAACAACTTGGAGATTTTTTCAAAACACTAGAGGGTACATTGGAATAAAACTGTATTACTAAGTTATAATTATCTGTACATTTTAAAATTGCAACACACTAGCAAAAAATTGATTTTTTATGTTTAATGTCAAAACTTATTAAACTTGTCACTTTATTATTATTTTTTTCAATTTTTAACTGAAAGACTAGATATTATGCATGTAATTTCAAACCTTAACATTTGACCCTCTTAGCGGCAGAACTAGGCCCATTCAATTTTAGCCACATTAACTTCATAATATTAGCCAAAGTATAATCTGGGTTGACTCCAGAAGGGTTATAGAAAGCATCTGAATTTTTAAACAAGCAGCAACGTTTGCGTAGTGATTATTATTCTTCAAACTCAACACACAAAAGTAAAAATAAAAATAAAAGATGTGCATTCAGTAATCCATAGTGAAGAAGTATTCAGGAATAAAATATATCTAGCAATCATAACACTGGAAAAAAGATTCAAGGATAACATATTTAAGAAAATAAGTGTATAAAAAATCAAGTAAAATTGACATTAGAGTATACTCTGGATTGCCTCCAGAAGGATTATAAAAAACAATTTCTGTTTTTTATACAATATGGAACCTTGTTTATCTGATTATTATTCTTCAAACACACAGACACACAAAACAAAACAAAAATAAGTATATAACAATATACCATAGTGAAGAAGTATTCAGAAATTAAAAAAAAAAATCTAGCGACAGTTATATCAAAAAAAAGGATAGGATGCTTAAGAAAGCAAGCATATAAAAATTCTAGTAAAGGACACCAGAAAATGAAACATTTTACAATGCATAATTCATTTTACATTAAAAACAACCATGGTAACAGTGAGTGTTTCTTAACAATTGCCTAGTCGTGCAGCTTTCTAAATACACTGATTTAAGAAAAATAGTATTGCGTGAATAATTAAAACTCCTGTTAATTACGAAAACTATACAGTAATAGTTATTGCAATCCATATTTTCTGGTATGTTTTAATAGCCTCAGTTTAAATTAAACCCAGGAAATCTAACCGCATTAACACATCTCCCGGTACAGAGAGGAGCTAACCAACTTTGACTCAGGTAAGACATTGTAACAAAGGATTTTTATTTTCTCATTAATCAAAAAGTCTCAGCAAGTTAACGACAAAATCCAACGGAAGGATTAAATCCCTCTTCGTTTCCATAGTAACTGTCAGAAAATAAGGACACAGGTAAGGAGTTCTGGGTAGATTTCACTCATCCACGTGATTAGAGGGAGATTTTATGCGGGGCTCAAAGGAATAATTATATGCTAAAGATTCCGAGTTGGAACAGAAATTTTGACTCTATCCTTTGGTATTTCAGAGGTGAAACTCATAAATAGAAATTTGTACTGCGTGATCTGTTTTCTTTCGTTTCGTTTTGATTTAAGTTCGCTGTTTCGTACAATAGCATCATGTGTTGCTTTTGTGTATTTTCTGAAAATATATTTCCTAACACGTGAAATGCCCCGATAGTCAAATTGTGCAATTTGAGGATTATTCTTTACGTTTTTTTTTCGAGGATCTGCTCTTTTAACTACTAGTACATGTATTCAATAAAAATTAGATTCGTTAGTCACACCTTTTATAACAGAAATATTATTTTAAACCGAGTGTTGTACATAGTACTCGCTCACTATGAATGACATAAACACGTCACTCTTTTGCTACAAAAATTATTTTCAGTAACTACATTTAGTATAGACATATGTAAAGGCTTCAACTCGCAAAAAAATATTTTTAAATCTAAAAGTATGCTCGAAATCTTTAGCTAATACGAGACACAAAAATTGAAAAAAAAACGTTTCCTGTAGTAAAAAGATTTATTTTTTGTCTCTCGTAGAAAAAAAAAACTAGTTATAGTTTCATTGTCTTGTTATACTTCCAAGCATAACCAATATTTTCCCAAATGTTTGAAGTTTTAAACCTGCAATATTATTTATTTTCAAAAGATCTTTTGAAATCATTAAAAAAAGTAGTGATGACAGAGTTTAATTGTAACTGTATGTCCCACTTAGTAAGTTTTACATTCTTAAATCTGCCGGTTTTGTGTTGTTCGTTCTTCAATTTCATTTTAATTTCGTGAAAGAGAAGTATTAAAAATGGAAAAGGTACATAAAAATAGAAGTATTAAAAATGCGTTCTAAAGTACGCAGTAAGTGTACAGAAGAAAATAGTTTTTGTTGCAAATCAGCATAAAAATTATAAACAATCTGCAAATATTCCAAGTTTGAAAAAGTGAGATATACCGAATTCTGCCTCTGTATGGAGTTCTCTCCTAGTTTTGCAAAGTAAACTAAGTAATCATGTGAATAATCTCCCTGAAAAGGACACTTTTTCTACTCTCTGAAGGACTCTACCTACATATCACTATAAACTCGATGCAAAGAGGAATGATTTATATATAAAGCTAAATAAAAATATTCTCACTATCCAACATATTCAATACCAAGTGTAATTATTTCAGACATTTTATAAACCCCCTAATAAACACATTTTTAATACCTCAAAGTTTAATTTGAAAAAAATGTGATCACATATATCTAATGGTAATACATTCAGAAGTTCTTTTTTTAAATCTGGCTAATTTAAAGCTTTCTATCTAAAGTGAATGTTTTCTGGAGTATAAAAAGTATTCTGAAAAAGTAATTGTTTAATATCATTTTAGTTCTTTGCACAAAATGTCTTTTTTATGCAAAATTCGGGCAGTTTAAATAAAGATTGAATCTTCTTTTAAATCACTTGTAATGAACACTAACCGTCCCGTATCGCTTGGTGTATTTTTTTATCAAGTAATTAGTTAAATGTTACTTGAGATTTAAATAGTATAAAAACTTTCATCATCTGAAAAAACTGATTTTACTCTCCTTTTCAAAAGCAATTTAAACGGTTGGTTTCTTTACTAAAGATTAAAACTAAAAAAAGTTAATTTGCTCTTCATTCATCTGTACAGTTTTTGTTTTCAGCGAAAAAAAATGATATATTACGCGAATTCTTTTTCGCATCAAATTTGCCAGATAAATTAAGCTTTATCGAAGTGATTGGAATCCCCAGAGAGCACCAAACATCAACAACAATTTGAAAGCACAACTTAAGCAAACAAATCATGTATGTTGAAAAATGTTTAGACTGGTCATGCTCAACTTACGTTATGAATAATTTGTTAAAAGCTGCTTATAGTATGTTGCTCCATGTAATAAAAATAGAAGTAAACTGTAGTATTTTATATGTGCCACTTGTTATACTACTATCTATGTAATTGCTTCCACTACGTCAACAATGTTAGCGTCTCGTTTCATTTATTGGTTTTGATGTTTGGTACAAAGAAAGAAGGTTTTTCTAGGGAGGAAAGGAAAAAAAATATATATTTATTTCACATTTTACTTAAATTAAAGGACATTTTTCTTTAAAAATCTCTTAGTTACTATTACAGTATTAGGTCAAAAAAAAAAGAAGGAGTGAAATATAATATTTATGAAAGTAATTTCATTACTTTGCCACCTCTTGGTGTCAACTTGGCTAACAATAAACAAGTTCTTATTTGGAGCAAAAAATAGGTTACCAAATTCAGTCCCAATGTGTGTCTTCCCTTTCCATTTGCATCTAGTTTCATAATTATATCTCTTCTATATAGCTTGCATTTTAATTGAAATAACAATGAACACGCTGTTTCAACTTCATTGTTTACATTCGTCATCGTATTTCCGAAAGCGCATTAAACGGGGTTTAACAATTTCAAATTTAGTTTCACTTGACAAAAAAAAATATGTCGTGTATAAGATAATAGCATCTGATAGAATAGTTCTCAGATTAAATTTTCATTAATTATTCATAAAATGAGCAAATTCAGTAGAGTATTTTAATGGAAAGTAGTAGTTAAACGGTTGGATGAAAAGACGTGCATGACAAAATGATAATAAATAATTTTAGAACTGTAACTGCTCAACATTTATTTGATGAGACAAATTTTATTGTCAGAAAACAGCTGGCACATTTCCAAAACCAAAATGTTTCCAATACAGAAATCCGTAAATATGTTCGTTCATTTCAATTAAAAATCTATAGTCAGGAACACAATAATCACAAATTTTTATCCTGAAATCCATTTTCTTCTTTGGGATCAATTGGAATTGTTGGATATCAATTAGTAAACTTCTAATGATTTCTTTAAAGTTTGGAAACTTAAAAGACGGGGAAACAATTTAAAGAATAAATCGATTATTTTCTATCGACGTTACACTGGCATGAGAATGTTTAATTATTTCCGAGGCAGCGCTTATGACAGTCAAAAAGAAAAGAATCGTATTTTCTTCCTTCAATATCTATGGAAACCAGAAGATGCCATTAAAGTAATTATCGGAAGGTACAAAACTTGGAGTCTTCAAAAGCCTGCAACATTAATGAAAAATCTCAATTAATCAATGCTGCTTGTCGTTTGAAGACTGCATTATTTTTATTTATCAATATTTTTAATATATGTTATTGTAGGAACTATTTTGTTTCGAATAAGCGTAACAATAAATCGTTCAATGTATCACATTATTCAAATAACAGTAACATTAAAATTGTAACTTTTTTTTCTGCAAATTCTTCTTCCAAACATTTCAACTATGCATTTAGGGGAATATTTTATTAAATATGCCTTAAGGATATCAGTAAAAATATGCCGTAAGCATATCAGTAATAAAGGAAAATTTCCTATTCGTCAGCTAATTTGCATGAATTCCAGACTCATTTTCACCCATTCTTGGATTGTCTGGTTTAAGGGAAGACTTCGCATTATTACATGATAAAAAATTGTAAATGATGACTTGTTAAATATTATGCTAATTATCATCATAGCCAGCAAGTAACTATGTATATTATTTGCTATTGAACAGGTGGTAGAAATGGTAGAAATTTGAAGCTAGATGTATCCAAATATGCCTGTAAAAATGAAGAACTAGAGAATTTGCAGAAAGAGTCTCTGGGATCCTGCAACAAGGATAACAGATAGCGACTGATTTCAGGACTTTCGAGAGGTGGATTTTACGACCATAAATTCCGTGAGTACTTGGTACGTCATTAGCGGCGTCAGGCTTAAACCCGGAACCCTTGAATTCCAGTCCCCTATTCAACTTGGTTGCTTACGATTTTACAAATAAATACATAAATTATGCCATTAATTAGTCACCACTAACTTAATCCAAGTCTGACTCAGACTTCGGAAATTTTAGAAACTTCTACTCCAACTTCGACTTTTTCAACCACAAATTTAGATCTTCTTGCTAAGACTCCGATTCTTACTCCGCAGCCATAGCAGAGTAGGAATTAAAAAAAAAAGACTTCCACCCTTGGAATTAGAAGGCCTTTGACTCCCAACTCAAAAATTTCTTCCTCAAAATCAATCAGACTTTGACTTTAACTTAGCTGTTCTGGTGACCATTCGGCGATATAAGGGAGACCGGGGTTTTTTGGCATAAGGGGTACGTTGACACTGTGCCTTTATTTTCTAGTACATAGTGCCTATAGCGCTGGAGCGTATGATGAGACATACTCCGCAACGTGATGCGTCATCCACAACAGTTTTAGTATCTTGCTAGCGTGCGTTCGAAGAATATGGATTTTTTTGTGTTTTTCTTTCTGGTGAGTAATTTTATTTTCCCGATTTGATTTTCGTTTTTCAGTACCCTTAAAATTTTCGTTGAAGTTCTCCAAGTTTATGGTGGATACGATACAGTGACTAATTGCCTGGGTGTGAAGTTTATTCCAACGTTA
Organism: Uloborus plumipes; assembly: GCA_038373865.1. NCBI lineage: Eukaryota > Metazoa > Arthropoda > Arachnida > Araneae > Uloboridae > Uloborus > Uloborus plumipes. The sequence continues at coordinate 8,402 of JAXGGA010012430.1, forward strand.
GAGATGCACAAATATGCAGGTATACCGCAGACACGTGTTTCGAGGCTACAAGGAGCCTCTTTTTCAATGCAAGAGGTGTGAGGTTTAGGATGAAGAGTCATCCGATAAAAGCAACACTTTCGAACAAAAGACAGTATAAATAGCAAGAACTGGATATTAACAAAACAAACAAGACAATGCTTAGAGCCGAAATTAATTACGTGAAACCATCAAGAAAAAACCGTTAAGAAATAAATTTCCAAAAGATCCCATAGATCATAAACATTGTCAAAAAATGAAACCACTTATGAATAAATTAGCAATAAATTTGCAAATAGGGAAAAAATATATACCGAAAAACAGCAGAAAGAAAACAGAATGAAATAAAATGAAATAAAATTTTAAATTAATCAAAAAATATGAGCAAAAAATTGAAATGTAAAGATTAGCAACACGAAAAGCCAAAAGGCTAACAATTATAATTTATACAAATGGACGCCAAACTGCAGAAAAATAAGGAATAGCATTTATATCGTTAACTAAGTCAGAACTGTTTTTCAAAATGTGGAAGGATTCCCAAAAATCAAGATCTGATGGGTTGGGGCATTTTTGGACAATTTGAAAGGAATTAAAATCGAAAGAATGATTCTTGTCCCAACAATGTTGCGCAATACTAGACTTATTTAATTGCTGCTTTTTCACATAATTCTGATGTTCTTTTAAGCGGAATTTTAAAGCCCGTCGCGTCTGTCCTATATAGGATAAATTACAAATGCAATTAATTTTATAAATACCACAACTGTTAAGAGGATGAATGGGATCTTTAAGAGAAGAGAAACATAGTTTATGCATAGGAGAGAATACCACCTGGAAATTGAAACGTTTGAGAATCTTAGCAACCTGATAACTCACAGAGGGAAAGAATGGCAAAACAACCAAATTCTTTCTGATGACAGTTCTCTCAACAATATTCGTTTCGGATTTATTAGAAAGTTTTTTAAAAATGGAATCAATCAAAGTATGAGGATAGTTTCTATCAATAGCCACAGCTTTAAGATAGTTGAGTTCAGCATTAAGAAGTTCCGGTGAAGAACAAAGATTAATAGCACGGTAGACAAAAGTATTAAATGCAGCATATTTTTGACTAGGAGGGTGAGATGAAAGTCGATGAGGAGGTAACGAGACAGCAAAAGGTTTGCTATAAACGGTAGTTTCAAAGCCGAATTCAGTACGAGAAACTAGAACATCAAGAAAGGGAATGCAATTATCCTGCTCTTTCTCACAAGAGAATTGAATATGAGGATCTATAGAATTTAAAACGGATAAATATCGTCATTTTGAAACTGGTTATGGTTCATTAGAACAAAACAGTCGTCAACATATCTAACATAAAATTGAAACTGTAATTTTTGGAACAACTTAACCTCAAAATAATGCATGTAAATATCACTAAGAATGGGGCTTAATGGGTTACCCATAGCCAGACCATCTGACATAGTGTAAAATTTCCCATTGAAAGCGAAAGAACATTGCTTAATACATGTACGGGTAAGGAAAATTAATTCCTCAATTTCCTTAGAGGTGAAATGAAATTCTGAAAGTCTTCTTTGAAGGCATAACAATGCACCCTCGATTGGAACGTTCGTAAACAAGGATTTAACATCAAAAGAAGCCATAAAGGAATCCTTAGGAACGAAATTACGAATTTTCTTAACAAAATCTACAGAATTTTTAACGGTGAATAAATTATGAATTCTAAGTGGAGAAAACACAGAGACTAAATATTTAGCAAGTTTATAAGAAGCAGTACCGATATTGGATACAATCGGTCTAAATGGAATACCAGTTTTATGTACCTTGGGTAAAGCATAAAATCTAGCACAATTTGCAATAGAGGGAATAACAGATCGTTTAACATTCAAAGGAATAGACTGAACAGACTTAACCGCAGAAGAAATCGTTTTTAACTCTTTGTCACTAGGATCTTTCGAAATTTCAAAATACGGACCAGAAGAAATCAAATCATTAGTTTTATCAACATAAGATGATTTGTCAAGAACAACAATCTGACCACCCTTGTCAGCTTTAGTAACAACCAAATCTGACTTAGAAATTAAATTCTTTACACTACGACTCACAGTATTAACAAACGATGGTTTAGAAATTTTAGAATTAATGTTAACATTAGAAGCAATAAGATGCCGAACGCACTCTTTTTGAGTGGAAGATAAGGCACTGTGTTTAAAAGCCTTCTCAATCGGAGCAATAAGTTTAGAAAAAGAAGATTTGCTAGCCACAGAAAAATTATCATTACACTTTAGAGCCTCGATTTGAGAACTAGTTAAAGGAACACTGAAAAGATTAACAACAGCATTTTTATTAACCACCGGTAAATTATCAGACATAACAGAATGCGAATTTTTACTGAGTTTAGCCATTTTCTTTTTTAAAATAACTTGATGTTTCTCCGAAGAATGAAGTGTTCTAGACCAAGAGGTTCTATCGACAGAATCAAAGTCAGAAATAGAATTTGAAATAGAAAGATGTAAATTGTAGAGTTCACGCTCAATAAAAGATAATCGTTTCCTAGTTTCCTGGATCGAAGCTCTAAGTAGAGCCAATTTCGATCGAAAAAGTACTTTGTCAATCTTGACAGAACGAGGTAAATTACATTTCAACGAGATAAAATTCGGAATAATTTTCTTGCGCCTACATTCTTGAAGAAACTTCAAATGGTTCAAAAATCGGAACTTTTTAACGCGAAGATTGCAAAACCTATTAACTTGAGACATAATACAATCATACATCAAAACGAAAATAACACACAAAAGAAAGAACAAAATTAACCATACCAGTAATCAGGACCAAGAAAAAGATAAAAAAAGAGAAAGCATGTGAACAAGACAATTAAATTCTATAGATCCTCATATTCAATTCTCTTGTGAGAAAGAACAGGATAATTGCATTCCCTTTCTTGATGTTCTAGTTTCTCGTACAGAATTCGGCTTTGAAACTACTGTTTATCGCAAACCTTTTGCTGTCTCGTTACCTCCTCATCGACTTTCATCTCACCCTCCTAGTCAAAAATATGCTGCATTTAATACTTTTGTCTACCGTGCTATTAATCTTTGTTCTTCACCGGAACTTCTTAATGCTGAACTCAACTATCTTAAAGCTGTGGCTATTGATAGAAACTATCCTCATACTTTGATTGATTCCATTTTTAAAAAACTTTCTAATAAATCCGAAACGAATATTGTTGAGAGAACTGTCATCAGAAAGAATTTGGTTGTTTTGCCATTCTTTCCCTCTGTGAGTTATCAGGTTGCTAAGATTCTCAAACGTTTCAATTTCCAGGTGGTATTCTCTCCTATGCATAAACTATGTTTCTCTTCTCTTAAAGATCCCATTCATCCTCTTAACAGTTGTGGTATTTATAAAATTAATTGCATTTGTAATTTATCCTATATAGGACAGACGCGACGGGCTTTAAAATTCCGCTTAAAAGAACATCAGAATTATGTGAAAAAGCAGCAATTAAATAAGTCTAGTATTGCGCAACATTGTTGGGACAAGAATCATTCTTTCGATTTTAATTCCTTTCAAATTGTCCAAAAATGCCCCAACCCATCAGATCTTGATTTTTGGGAATCCTTCCACATTTTGAAAAACAGTTCTGACTTAGTTAACGATATAAATGCTATTCCTTATTTTTCTGCAGTTTGGCGTCCATTTGTATAAATTATAATTGTTAGGCCTTTGACCTTTAATCCTTTTGGCTTTTCGTGTTGCTAATCTTTACATTTCAATTTTTTGCTCATATTTTTTGATTAATTTAAAATTTTATTTCATTTTATTTCATTCTGTTTTCTTTCTGCTGTTTTTCGGTATATATTTTTTCCCTATTTGCAAATTTATTGCTAATTTATTCATAAGTGGTTTCATTTTTTGACAATGTTTATTTTTTTTTTTTTTTTTTTTTTTTTTTTTTTTTTTTTTTTTTTTTTTTTTTTTTTTTTTTTTTTTTTTTTTTTTTTTTTTTTTTTTTTTTTTTTTTTTTTTTTTTTTTTTTTTTTTTTTTTTTTTTTTTTTTTTTTTTTTTTTTTTTTTTTTTTTTTTTTTTTTTTTTTTTTTTTTTTTTTTTTTTTTTTTTTTTTTTTTTTTTTTTTTTTTTTTTTTTTTTTTTTTTTTTTTTTTTTTTTTTTTTTTTTTTTTTTTTTTTTTTTTTTTTTTTTTTTTTTTTTTTTTTTTTGTTTTTTTTTTTTTTTTTTTTTTTTTTTTTTTTTTTTTTTTTTTTTTGTTTTTTTTTTTTTTTTTTTTTTTTTTTTTTTTTTTTTTTTTTTTTTTTTTTTTTTTTTTTTTTTTTTTTTTTTTTTTTTTTTTTTTTTTTTTTTTTTTTTTTTTTTTTTTTTTTTTTTTTTTTTTTTTTTTTTTTTTTTTTTTTTTTTTTTTTTTTTTTTTTTTTTTTTTTTTTTTTTTTTTTTTTTTTTTTTTTTTTTTTTTTTTTTTTTTTTTTTTTTTTTTTTTTTTTTTTTTTTTTTTTTTTTTTTTTTTTTTTTTTTTTTTTTTTTTTTTTTTTTTTTTTTTTTTTTTTTTTTTTTTTTTTTTTTTTTTTTTTTTTTTTTTTTTTTTTTTTTTTTTTTTTTTTTTTGTTTTTTTTTTTTTTTTTTTTTTTTTTTTTTTTTTTTTTTTTTTTTTTTTTTTTTTTTTTTTTTTTTTTTTTTTTTTTTTTTTTTTTTTTTTTTTTTTTTTTTTTTTTTTTTTTTTTTTTTTTTTTTTTTTTTTTTTTTTTTTTTTTTTTTTTTTTTTTTTTTTTTTTGTTTTTTTTTTTTTTTTTTTTTTTTTTTTTTTTTTTTTTTTTTTTTTTTTTTTTTTTTTTTTTTTTTTTTTTTTTTTTTTTTTTTTTTTTTTTTTTTTTTTTTTTTTTTTTTTTTTTTTTTTTTTTTTTTTTTTTTTTTTTTTTTTTTTTTTTTTTTTTTTTTTTTTTTTTTTTTTTTTTTTTTTTTTTTTTTTTTTTTTTTTTTTTTTTTTTTTTTTTTTTTTTTTTTTTTTTTTTTTTTTTTTTTTTTTTTTTTTTGTTTTTTTTTTTTTTTTTTTTTTTTTTTTTTTTTTTTTTTTTTTTTTTTTTTTTTTTTTTTTTTTTTTTTTTTTTTTTTTTTTTTTTTTTTTTTTTTTTTTTTTTTTTTTTTTTGTTTTTTTTTTTTTTTTTTTTTTTTTTTTTTTTTTTTTTTTTTTTTTTTTTTTTTTTTTTTTTTTTTTTTTTTTTTTTTTTTTTTTTTTTTTTTTTTTTTTTTTTTTTTTTTTTTTTTTTTTTTTTTTTTTTTTTTTTTTTTTTTTTTTTTTTTTTTTTTTTTTTTTTTTTTTTTTTTTTTTTTTTTTTTTTTTTTTTTTTTTTTTTGTTTTTTTTTTTTTTTTTTTTTTTTTTGTTTTTTTTTTTTTTTTTTTTTTTTTTTTTTTTTTTTTTTTTTTTTTTTTTTTTTTTTTTTTGTTTTTTTTTTTTTTTTTTTTTTTTTTTTTTTTTTTTTTTTTTTTTTTTTTTTTTTTTTTTTTTTTTTTTTTTTTTTTTTTTTTGTTTTTTTTTTTTTTTTTTTTTTTTTTTTTTTTTTTTTTTTTTTTTTTTTTTTTTTTTTTTTTTTTTTTTTTTTTTTTTTTTTTTTTTTTTTTTTTTTTTTTTTGTTTTTTTTTTTTTTTTTTTTTTTTTTTTTTTTTTTTTTTTTTTTTTTTTTTTTTTTTTTTTTTTTTTTTTTTTTTTTTTTTTTTTTTTTTTTTTTTTTTTTTTTTTTTTTTTTTTTTGTTTTTTTTTTTTTTTTTTTTTTTTTTTTTTTTTTTTTTTTTTTTTTTTTTTTTTTTTTTTTTTTTTTTTTTTTTTTTTTTTTTTTTTTTTTTTTTTTTTTTTTTTTTTTTTTTTTTTTTTTTTTTTTTTTTTTTTTTTTTTTTTTTGTTTTTTTTTTTTTTTTTTTTTTTTTTTTTTTTTTTTTTTTTTTTTTTTTTTTTTTTTTTTTTTTTTTTTTTTTTTTTTTTTTTTTTTTTTTTTTTTTTTTTTTTTTTTTTTTTTTTTTTTTTTGTTTTTTTTTTTTTTTTTTTTTTTTTTTTTTTTTTTTTTTTTTTTTTTTTTTTTTTTTTTTTTTTTTTTTTTTTTTTTTTTTTTTTTTTTTTTTTTTTTTTTTTTTTTTTTTTTTTTTTTTTTTTTTTTTTTTTTTGTTTTTTTTTTTTTTTTTTTTTTTTTTTTTTTTTTTTTTTTTTTTTTTTTTTTTTTTTTTTTTTTTTTTTTTTTTTTTTTTTTTTTTTTTTTTTTTTTTTTTTTTTTTTTTTTTTTTTTTTTTTTGTTTTTTTTTTTTTTTTTTTTTTTTTTTTTTTTTTTTTTTTTTTTTTTTTTTTTTTTTTTTTTTTTTTTTTTTTTTTTTTTTTTTTTTTTTTTTTTTTTTTTTTTTTTTTTTTTTTTTTTTTTTTTTTTTTTTTTTTTTTTTTTTTTTTTTTTTTTTTTTTTTTTTTTTTTTTTTTTTTTTTTTTTTTTTTTTTTTTTTTTTTTTTTTTGTTTTTTTTTTTTTTTTTTTTTTTTTTTTTTTTTTTTTTTTTTTTTTTTTTTTTTTTTTTTTTTTTTTTTTTTTTTTTTTTTTTTTTTTTTTTTTTTTTTTTTTTTTTTTTTTTTTTTTTTTTTTTTTTTTTTTTTTTTTTGTTTTTTTTTTTTTTTTTTTTTTTTTTTTTTTTTTTTTTTTTTTTTTTTTTTTTTTTTTTTTTTTTTTTTTTTTTTTTTTTTTTTTTTTTTTTTTTTTTTTTTTTTTGTTTTTTTTTTTTTTTTTTTTTTTTTTTTTTTTTTTTTTTTTTTTTTTTTTTTTTTTTTTTTTTTTTTTTTTTTTTTTTTTTTTTTTTTTTTTTTTTTTTTTTTTTTTTTTTTTTTTTTTTTTTTTTTTTTTTTTTTTTTTTTTTTTTTTTTTTTTTTTTTTTTTTTTTTTTTTTTTTTTTTTTTTTTTTTTTTTTTTTTTTTTTTTTTTTTTTTTTTTTTTTTTTTTTTTTTTTTTTTTTTTTTTTTTGTTTTTTTTTTTTTTTTTTTTTTTTTTTTTTTTTTTTTTTTTTTTTTTTTTTTTTTTTTTTTTTTTTTTTTTTTTTTTTTTTTTTTTTTTTTTTTTTTTTTTTTTTTTTTTTTTTTTTTTTTTTTTTTTTTTTTTTTTTTTTTTTTTTTTTTTTTTTTTTTTTTTTTTTTTTTTGTTTTTTTTTTTTTTTTTTTTTTTTTTTTTTTTTTTTTTTTTTTTTTTTTTTTTTTTTTTTTTTTTTTTTTTTTTTTTTTTTTTTTTTTTTTTTTTTTTTTTTTTTTTTTTTTTTTTTTTTTTTTTTTTTTTTTTTTTTTTTTTTTTTTTTTTTTTTTTTTTTTTTTTTTTTTTTTTTTTTTTTTTTTTTTTTTTTTTTTTTTTTTTTTTTTTTTTTTTTTTTTTTTTTTTTTTTTTTTTTTTTTTTTTTTTTTTTTTTTTTTTTTTTTTTTTTTTTTTTTTTTTTTTTTTTTTTTTTTTTTTTTTTTTTTTTTTTTTTTTTTTTTTTTTTTTTTTTTTTTTTTTTTTTTTTTTTTTTTTTTTTTTTTTTTTTTTTTTTTTTTTTTTTTTTTTTTTTTTTTTTTTTTTTTTTTTTTTTTTTTTTTTTTTTTTTTTTTTTTTTTTTTTTTTTTTTTTTTGTTTTTTTTTTTTTTTTTTTTTTTTTTTTTTTTTTTTTTTTTTTTTTTTTTTTTTTTTTTTTTTTTTTTTTTTTTTTTGTTTTTTTTTTTTTTTTTTTTTTTTTTTTTTTTTTTTTTTTTTTTTTTTTTTTTTTTTTTTTTTTTTTTTTTTTTTTTTTTTTTTTTTTTTTTTTTTTTTTTTTTTTTTTTTTTTTTTTTTTTTTTTTTTTTTTTTTTTTTTTTTTTTTTTTTTTTTTTTTTTTTTTTTTTTTTTTTTTTTTTTGTTTTTTTTTTTTTTTTTTTTTTTTTTTTTTTTTTTTTTTTTTTTTTTTTTTTTTAAAAAAAAAAAAAAAAAAAAAAAAAAAAAAAAAAAAAAAAAAAAAAAAAAAAAAAAAAAAAAAAAAAAAAAAAAAAAAAAAAAAAAAAAAAAAAAAAAAAAAAAAAAAAAAAAAAAAAAAAAAAAAAAAAAAAAAAAAAAAAAAAAAAAAAAAATAAAAAAAAAAAAAAAAAAAAAAAAAAAAAAAAAAAAAAAAAAAAAAAAAAAAAAAAAAAAAAAAAAAAAAAAAAAAAAAAAAAAAAAAAAAAAAAAAAAAAAAAAAAAAAAAAAAAAAAAAAAAAAAAAAAAAAAAAAAAAAAAAAAAAAAAAAAAATAAAAAAAAAAAAAAAAAAAAAAAAAAAAAAAAAAAAAAAAAAAAAAAAAAAAAAAAAAAAAAAAAAAAAAAAAAAAAAAAAAATAAAAAAAAAAAAAAAAAAAAAAAAAAAAAAAAAAAAAAAAAAAAAAAAAAAAAAAAAAAAAAAAAAAAAAAAAAAAAAAATAAAAAAAAAAAAAAAAAAAAAAAAAAAAAAAAAAAAAAAAAAAAAAAAAAAAAAAAAAAAAAAAAAAAAAAAAAAAAAAAAAAAAAAAAAAAAAAAAAAAAAAAAAAAAAAAAAAAAAAAAAAAAAAAATAAAAAAAAAAAAAAAAAAAAAAAAAAAAAAAAAAAAAAAAAAAAAAAAAAAAAAAAAAAAAAAAAAAAAAAAAAAAAAAAAAAAAAAAAAAAAAAAAAAAAAAAAAAAAAAAAAAAAAAAAAAAAAAAAAAAAAAAAAAAAAAAAAAAAAATAAAAAAAAAAAAAAAAAAAAAAAAAAAAAAAAAAAAAAAAAAAAAAAAAAAAAAAAAAAAAAAAAAAAAAAAAAAAAAAAAAAAAAAAAAAAAAAAAAAAAAAAAAAAAAAAAAAAAAAAAAAAAAAAAAAAAAAAAAAAAAAAAAAAAAAAAAAAAAAAAAAAAAAAAAAAAAAAAAAAAAAAAAAAAAAAAAAAAAAAAAAAAAAAAAAAAAAAAAAAAAAAAAAAAAAAAAAAAAAAAAAAAAAAAAAAAAAAAAAAAAAAAAAAAAAAAAAAAAAAAAAAAAAAAAAAAAAAAAAAAAAAAAAAAAAAAAAAAAAAAAAAAAAAAAAAAAAAAAAAAAAAAAAAAAAAAAAAAAAAAAAAAAAAAAAAAAAAAAAAAAAAAAAAAAAAAAAAAAAAAAAAAAAAAAAAAAAAAAAAAAAAAAAAAAAAAAAAAAAAAAAAAAAAAAAAAAAAAAAAAAAAAAAAAAAAAAAAAAAAAAAAAAAAAAAAAAAAAAAAAAAAAAAAAAAAAAATAAAAAAAAAAAAAAAAAAAAAAAAAAAAAAAAAAAAAAAAAAAAAAAAAAAAAAAAAAAAAAAAAATAAAAAAAAAAAAAAAAAAAAAAAAAAAAAAAAAAAAAAAAAAAAAAAAAAAAAAAAAAAAAAAAAAAAAAAAAAAAAAAAAAAAAAAAAAAAAAAAAAAAAAAAAAAAAAAAAAAAAAAAAAAAAAAAAAAAAAAAAAAAAAAAAAAAAAAAAAAAAAAAAAAAAAAAAAAAAAAAAAAAAAAAAAAAAAAAAAAAAAAAAAAAAAAAAAAAAAAAAAAAAAAAAAAAAAAAAAAAAAAAAAAAAAAAAAAAAAAAAAAAAAAAAAAAAAAAAAAAAAAAAAAAAAAAAAAAAAAAAAAAAAAAAAAAAAAAAAAAAAAAAAAAAAAAAAAAAAAAAAAAAAAAAAAAAAAATAAAAAAAAAAAAAAAAAAAAAAAAAAAAAAAAAAAAAAAAAAAAAAAAAAAAAAAAAAAAAAAAAAAAAAAAAAAAAAAAAAAAAAAAAAAAAAAAAAAAAAAAAAAAAAAAATAAAAAAAAAAAAAAAAAAAAAAAAAAAAAAAAAAAAAAAAAAAAAAAAAAAAAAAAAAGAAAAAAAAAAAAAAAAAAAAAAAAAAAAAAAAAAAAAAAAAAAAAAAAAAAAAAAAAAAAAAAAAAAAAAAAAAAAAAAAAAAAAAAAAAAAAAAAAAAAAAAAAAAAAAAAAAAAAATAAAAAAAAAAAAAAAAAAAAAAAAAAAAAAAAAAAAAAAAAAAAAAAAAAAAAAAAAAAAAAAAAAAAAAAAAAAAAAAAAAAAAAAAAAAAAAAAAAAAAAAAAAAAAAAAAAAAAAAAAAAAAAAAAAAAAAAAATAAAAAAAAAAAAAAAAAAAAAAAAAAAAAAAAAAAAAAAAAAAAAAAAAAAAAAAAAAAAAAAAAAAAAAAAAAAAAAAAAAAAAAAAAAAAAAAAAAAAAAAAAAAAAAAAAAAAAAAAAAAAAAAAAAAAAAAAAAAAAAAAAAAAAAAAAAAAAAAAAAAAAAAAAAATAAAAAAAAAAAAAAAAAAAAAAAAAAAAAAAAAAAAAAAAAAAAAAAAAAAAAAAAAAAAAAAAAAAAAAAAAAAAAAAAAAAAAAAAAAAAAAAAAAAAAAAAAAAAAAAAAAAAAAAAAAAAAAAAAAAAAAAAAAAAAAAAAAAAAAAAAAAAAAAAAAAAAAAAAAAAAAAAAAAAAAAAAAAAAAAAAAAAAAAAAAAAAAAAAAAAAAAAAAAAAAAAAAAAAAAAAAAAAAAAAAAAAAAAAAAAAAAAAAAAAAAAAAAAAAAAAAAAAAAAAAAAAAAAAAAAAAAAAAAAAAAAAAAAAAAAAAAAAAAAAAAAAAAAAAAAAAAAAAAAAAAAAAAAAAAAATAAAAAAAAAAAAAAAAAAAAAAAAAAAAAAAAAAAAATAAAAAAAAAAAAAAAAAAAAAAAAAAAAAAAAAAAAAAAAAAAAAAAAAAAAAAAAAAAAAAAAAAAAAAAAAAAAAAAAAAAAAAAAAAAAAAAAAAAAATAAAAAAAAAAAAAAAAAAAAAAAAAAAAAAAAAAAAAAAAAAAAAAAAAAAAAAAAAAAAAAAAAAAAAAAAAAAAAAAAAAAAAAAAAAAAAAAAAAAAAAAAAAAAAAAAAAAAAAAAAAATAAAAAAAAAAAAAAAAAAAAAAAAAAAAAAAAAAAAAAAAAAAAAAAAAAAAAAAAAAAAAAAAAAAAAAAAAAAAAAAAAAAAAAAAAAAAAAAAAAAAAAAAAAAAAAAAAAAAAAAAAAAAAAAAAAAAAAAAAAAAAAAAAAAAAAAAAAAAAAAAAAAAAAAAAAAAAAAAAAAAAAAAAAAAAAAAAAAAAAAAAAAAAAAAAAAAAAATAAAAAAAAAAAAAAAAAAAAAAAAAAAAAAAAAAAAAAAAAAAAAAAAAAAATAAAAAAAAAAAAAAAAAAAAAAAAAAAAAAAAAAAAAAAAAAAAAAAAAAAAAAAAAAAAAAAAAAAAAAAAAAAAAAAAAAAAAAAAAAAAAAAAAAAAAAAAAAAAAAAAAAAAAAAAAAAAAAAAAAAAAAAAAAAAAAAAAAAAAAAAAAAAAAAAAAAAAAAAAAAAAAAAAAAAAAAAAAAAAAAAAAAAAAAATAAAAAAAAAAAAAAAAAAAAAAAAAAAAAAAAAAAAAAAAAAAAAAAAAAAAATAAAAAAAAAAAAAAAAAAAAAAAAAAAAAAAAAAAAAAAAAAAAAAAAAAAAAAAAAAAAAAAAAAAAAAAAAAAAAAAAAAAAAAAAAAAAAAAAAAAAAAAAAAAAAAAAAAAAAAAAAAAAAAAAAAAAAAAAAAAAAAAAAAAAAAAAAAAAAAAAAAAAAAAAAAGAAAAAAAAAAAAAAAAAAAAAAAAAAAAAAAAAAAAAAAAAAAAAAAAAAAAAAAAAAAAAAAAAAAAAAAAAAAAAAAAAAAAAAAAAAAAAAAAAAAAAAAAAAAAAAAAAAAAAAAAAAAAAAAAAAAAAAAAAAAAAAAAAAAAAAAAAAAAAAAAAAAAAAAAAAAAAAAAAAAAAAAAAAAAAAAAAAAAAAAAAAAAAAAAAAAAAAAAAAAAAAAAAATAAAAAAAAAAAAAAAAAAAAAAAAAAAAAAAAAAAAAAAAAAAAAAAAAAAAAAAAAAAAAAAAAAAAAAAAAAAAAAAAAAAAAAAAAAAAAAAAAAAAAAAAAAAAAAAAAAAAAAATAAAAAAAAAAAAAAAAAAAAAAAAAAAAAAAAAAAAAAAAAAAAAAAAAAAAAAAAAAAAAAAAAAAAAAAAAAAAAAAAAAAAAAAAAAAAAAAAAAAAAAAAAAAAAAAAAAAAAAAAAAAAAAAAAAAAAAAAAATAAAAAAAAAAAAAAAAAAAAAAAAAAAAAAAAAAAAAAAAAAATAAAAAAAAAAAAAAAAAAAAAAAAAAAAAAAAAAAAAAAAAAAAAAAAAAAAAAAAAAAAAAAAAAAAAAAAAAAAAAAATAAAAAAAAAAAAAAAAAAAAAAAAAAAAAAAAAAAAAAAAAAAAAAAAAAAAAAAAAAAAAAAAAATAAAAAAAAAAAAAAAAAAAAAAAAAAAAAAAAAAAAAAAAAAATAAAAAAAAAAAAAAAAAATTGTGCCCTTGTCATTACTCGAGAAGTTGTCATTGTTATTTTTCTATTAAAAAACTTATGAAAGCACCCTGTGAATGTGTATGTATTGGTCTCTTTTTGTCCTTAAATACTGCTAAAATATTAATTTAAAAAGTTAAATATTGCTTTGAATTTTTTATAAAAAGCAATTTTTACTGATTTTAAATGAATATAAATAAAATGCATTTTGCTGAATATGATACATACATAGCATGTGACAAAAATTGAGTTGTCAGGTTTTTTCAATATACTAAATTCTTTTTCAAACAAATTTAAATGAGAATGCGGAAAATATTGAAAATGAAGTGCAAACTGAAATTTCCTTCGGAATGATCTCTAGAATATAAAGTACCAACCGTTCAGGTCATTAAAAAAAAAAAAACTATGACACAAGGATAATTAATAAAGGTACTATAAATTTTCCAAGTATAATTCTTTGGAAAACTGTTGATCAAATAAATATAAAGTAAGACATGGTTTGAATAGTGAAAGAAGAGTAACATATCCAACTGCACTACTATTATATTATCTTAGTACTATTTTCAGTATTCTTTTTTTAAAATCATTACAGACTCTTAACACATTGTTATAGTGTCATTGAATAAAAATCATTAGGATTATCAATAAATATTAATGAAATTCATAAAATTGCAATAAGGTCATTACTTAAAAGTGATTTTAACAAAATAAAAGAGATATTGGAGAATTTTAATTTAAAATAAAATTTTAAAAATCAGACAATTTAAAAAAAACATAAATTTCGTATAAAAGTTCTGTTTTGATATAGATTGCATTTTTATTTAAAATATTTCATACAAAGTCACTATTTTCTGAAGTAAATATTTCAAAAGGATCATTTTCAAAGATGTAATTAAAAGAAATTACTAAGTTTTTGATTCCTCAATCCTTTCTGCAAAAATACGAGTAATGACTTTGCATTTAAATGTTTAAAAAAATGCAATTTATATTCAAATACAGGCTTAGTACAGAAATAATATGAATCAATTTATAAATCAAAATAACATAATTAGTGAAAAAAAATCATTAGGATCATTAATAGATGTGAATGAAATGCATAAAACTGGAGTAAGGTCAACATTTAATAACAGTTGTAATTTTATCAAAAAAAAGTCTGAATAATAGATTGTATTTTTTACTAAAAATATTAATTACAAAGTCACTATTTTTATGAAGTGTATGTGTTAAAATCAGAAAATTTTAAAGATATATAATAAAAAAAAATTCTAAAATTTTCTTTTCTCAATTTGTTCTGTAAATTTAATGACTTTGTATTTAAATTTTTAAAAGATGCAATTTATATTCTCAATGCTAGTACACACACAACAAGGATACTCTAGACGTCTTTAAGCTATCCAAATAGCCATAGTCCTTGGATATCTAACAGATGTAATCTACATCTGACACACATCTCATGAACATCCATCTTTAATCCATAATATTTAAGGATATCCAGTGCATATCCAACAGATATCGCGATATCCAAACCGCTCTGAGACGTGCCATGGATGCAACCTTTCTAACCTTTGGTGGATATTGTGGAGATTTGTAGATATCCCACGGATATGTAGTGGATTTTACAATATCTACCTTCAATAGCCAGTGGATATCTAGTAGATGACTTTTGGCTGTGGTGTGTTGTCTGGGTAATTGCCTGCCACTAGTACAACTTAGTTCTTGGGAATATAATCAAACATGCAACATGCTTTTTCGGATATATGAAACGGTTATATAAGTAGTCTTTTCATCATCAACGAAAGGGTCAGGGAAGGCGCATAAAATAGAAAGAAAAGTTAGTCTGTAATAGATTGTTTTAGCAAGCTATTGATTTATTATTATTATTTTTTTCTTGTAAAAAAATAGCGAAACAAAAAGTTTTTATTTTAAAAAGAGTTACATTCATTTGAGTCTCAAACTAAATGTAATCATTTTGCAAAGGGGGCCCCGCCAGAGTTCTCCAATCGGGCCCCGCATTTGCTAAGGCCGGCCCTGGTATCAGGAATGGGGTTACTCTTAAAAAATAAATCTCTGGAAAGGGCTTGACCCATACCCCGATCCACCTCTCCGCTGCGTCCCTATCATGCATCATTATATACGATGGAAATTACATTGATAGGATTCGAAGCATTACTTCGATCGAAAAGACAGCTTTTAGAAAGCAAAGGTCCACCTTTCGTATTTGCGCTCCTTTCACATTAATGCATTGTCTCAATAAAACATGTTTCAATTTTAAAACTTTGGTTTATATGATTTTAGCCTAAATTTAAAAGTTAATATCTGAATAAATTCTTTCGAAAAGGGTAAAAAATAAAGTTGATGGAATAAAATACGCTTTATCACTCTCCGAGTTAGCGTTAGATGGCAGCACATACTAGCAACAGTTCCTTCGAAAATAGATGAAGAATATTGCTCTACTAGGATTGGTAGCGCGGTTCCTGAGCAGTAGGGGATTTTATCGCACGTAGTAATTGCTGCTCCCGAAGGGTCAAATAATTCATCAAACTGCACATGGTATTCAAAAAATGACCAGATACAAAATAGGTTCATCGAGGTAATTTATCATTTGAGTTTTTGTCTGTCATTACGGTCATTGTTCACTATGACTTCGGTTAAATTCATTTCGGCAGAATTTAAGACTTTAAATTTCGATAACGCGTTCATGAAGGCCAATAATTTATGCGACCAGAAACACGTTCCATAATGTGAAGTTTATTCCAACGTTAGAGATGCACAAATATGCAGGTATACCGCAGACACGTTTTCGAGGCTACAAGGAGCCTCTTTTTCAATGCAAGAGGTGTGAGCTTTAGGATGAAGAGTCATCCGATAAAAGCAACACTTTCAAACAAAAGACAGTATAAATAGCAAGAACTGGATATTAACAAAACAAACAAGACAATGCTTAGAGCCGAAATTTATTACATGAAACCATCAAGAAAAAACCGTTAAGAAATAAATTTCCAAAAGATCCCATAGATCATAAACATTGTCATAAAATGAAACCACTTATGAATAAATTAGCAATAAATTTACAAATAGGGAAAAAATATGTACCGAAAAACAGCAGAAAAAAAAAAAAAAACAGAATGAAATAAAATGAAATAAAATTTTAAATTAATCAAAAAAAGTGAGCAAAAAATTGAAATGTAAAGATTAGCAACACGAAAAGCCCAAAGGCTAACAATTATAATTTATACAAATGGACGCCAAACTGCAGAAAAATAAGGAATAGCATTTATATCGTTAACTAAGTCAGAACTGTTTTTCAAAATGTGGAAGGATTCCCAAAAATCAAGATCTGATGGGTTGGGGCATTTTTGGACAATTTGAAAGGAATTAAAATCGAAAGAATGATTTTTGTCCCAACAATGTTGCGCAATACTAGACTTATTTAATTGCTGCTTTTTCACATAATTCTGATGTTCTTTTAAGCGGAATTTCAAAGCCCGTCGCGTCTGTCCTATATAGGATAAATTACAAATGCAATTAATTTTATAAATACCACAACTGTTAAGAGGATGAATGGGATCTTTAAGAGAAGAGAAACATAGTTTATTCATAGGAGAGAATACCACTTGGAAATTGAAACGTTTGAGAATCTTAGCAACCTGATAACTCACAGAGGGAAAGAATGGCAAAACAACCAAATTCTTTCTGATGACAGTTCTCTCAACAATATTCGTTTCGGATTTATTAGAAAGTTTTTTAAAAATGGAATCAATCAAGGTATGAGGATAGTTTCTATCAATAGCCACAGCTTTAAGATAATTGAGTTCAGCATTAAGAAGTTCCGGTGAAGAACAAAGATTAATAGCACGGTAGACAAAAGTATTAAATGCAGCATATTTTTGACTAGGAGGGTGAGATGAAAGTCGATGAGGAGGTAACGAGACAGCAAAAGGTTTGCGATAAACGGTAGTTTCAAAGCCGAATTCAGTACGAGAAACTAGAACATCAAGAAAGGGAATGCAATTATCCTGTTCTTTCTCACAAGAGAATTGAATATGAGGATCTATAGAATTTAAAACGGATAAAATATCGTCATTTTGAAACTGGTTATGGTTCATTAGAACAAAACAGTCGTCAACATATCTAACATAAAATTGAAACTGTAACTTTTGGAACAACTTAACCTCAAAATAATGCATGTAAATATCACTAAGAATGGGGCTTAATGGGTTACCCATAGCCAGACCATCTGACATAGTGTAAAATTTCCCATTGAAAGCAAAAGAACATTGCTTAATACATGTACGGGTAAGGAAAATTAATTCCTCAATTTCCTTAGAGGTGAAATGAAATTCTAAAAGTCTTCTTTGAAGGCATAACAACGCACCCTCGATTGGAACGTTCGTAAACAAGGATTTAACATCAAAAGAAGCCATAAAAGAATCCTTAGGAACGAAATTATGAATTTTCTTAACAAAATCTACAGAATTTTTAACGGTGAATAAATTATGAATTCTAAGTGGAGAAAACACAGAGACTAAATATTTAGCAAGTTTATAAGAAGCAGTACCGATATTGGATACAATCGGTCTAAATGGAATACCAGTTTTATGTACCTTGGGTAAAGCATAAAATCTAGCACAATTTGCAATAGAGGGAATAACAGATCGTTTAACATTCAAAGGAATAGACTGAACAGACTTAACCGCAGAAGAAATCGTTTTTAACTCTTTGTCACTAGGATCTTTCGAAATTTCAAAATACGGACCAGAAGAAATCAAATCATTAGTTTTATCAACATAAGATGATTTGTCAAGAACAACAATCTGACCACCCTTGTCAGCTTTAGTAACAACCAAATCTGACTTAGAAATTAAATTCTTTACACTACGACTCACAGTATTAACAAACGCTGGTTTAGAAATTTTAGAATTAAAGTCAACATTAGAAGCAATAAGATGCGATTTGAGAACTAGTTAAAGGAACACTGGAAAGATTAACAACAGCATTTTTATTAACCACCGGTAAATTATCAGACATAACAGAATGCGAATTTTTACTGAGTTTAGCCATTTTCTTTTTTAAAATAACTTGATGTTTCTCCGAAGAACGAAGGGTTCTAGACCAAGAGGTTCTATCGACAGAATCAAAATCAGAAATAGAATTTGAAATAGAAAGATGTAAATTGTAGAGTTCACGCTCAATAAAAGATAATCGTTTCCTAGTTTCCTGGATCGAAGCTCTAAGTAGAGCCAATTTCGATCGAAAAAGTACTTTGTCAATCTTGACAGAACGAGGTAAATTACATTTCAACGAGATAAAATTCGGAATAATTTTCTTGCGCCTACATTCTTGAAGAAACTTCAAATGGTTCAAAAATCGGAACTTTTTAACGCGAAGATTGCAAAACCTATTAACTTGAGACATAATACAATCATACATCAAAACGAAAATAACACACAAAAGAAAGAACAAAATTAACCATACCAGTAATCAAGACCAAGAAAAAGATAAAAAAGAAAGCATGTGAACAAGACACTAATGAAACCAAAACAAGGTGAAAGTAAAAAACGCAGCAAAAACAGAAAGGGAATACGTAAGGCCCGTTTAAGCCGTAAATGAAGAAAATAAATACCTTTGTGCGATAGATGTGAAGTTTATTCCAACGTTAGAGATGCACAAATATGCAGGTATACCACAGACACGTGTTTCGAGGCTACAAGGAGCCTCTTTTTCAATGCAAGAGGTGTGAGCTTTAGGATGAAGTCTTGTTTGTTTTGTTAATATCCAGTTCTTGCTATTTATACTGTCTTTTGTTCGAAAGTGTTGCTTTTAGCCACAGAAAAATTATCATTACTAAAGCTCACACCTATTGCATTGAAAAAGAGGCTCCTTGTAGCCTCGAAACACGTGTCTGCGGTATACCTGCATTTTTGTGCATCTCTAACGTTGGAATAAACTTCACATATTTTAACAATGTTCATTTACCACAAACTTCGAGCATTTGTATAAACATTCTAATAGGGCAGGACCGTATTTAAGTGGAGGGTTTTTAGGGTTCAAACCCCCTCTGAAATTTTTCAAATCTGTTCCAAAAAATACTCTTTATTATCCTTTTCGTGCTGAAAAAAAGGACTGTTATAACTTTAATTTTTTTTTTAAATTTCAGCTGAAAAATAAAATAAATACTGAATGATTATACAAAGCACAGTGCTTTATATGCAGTACTTATTTTTATTATTGGGACTATCATCTCTTGCAAAGCAACACAGCGTTATCCTTCAAATTTTAAACACCTGATCTTAACGAATATATACCAAAATTCTTTAAATGTGAAAATACTGAACTGTATATTTGCCCTATTTTATCGATGCCAAAAAATATATGAATTTAAGATATTTATTACTTCGAATTTACGTACATACATCTATTCTTTTGAGTTACTAAAAATGCGTTGAGTTTTCAAGAGGGTGAAATTATGTTGAGTACATGTTAGATTTTTTTTCTTCATTTAATACATTCTTCATCTTTCACATTTGCTCATGAAAATACCCTTAAAGCACCACATTCTCATTAAAACAACCTATTGTAATAAAAAGTGACAGAATATATGAATGACATAAAATTTTATTGATCTTGTAGAACTCAAGAGAAACGTGTTTGGTAAAACCCTCCCCGAAATAAAAGACTGGTTAAGGCCGTGTAATAGGGGTCAGCTATACAAATAATTTGGAAAGCCCTGCTCTAGGGTTTACGTGAAACTCCTCTATCCAGGCGTGCCCATTCCTCCCCCCCCCAAGCTCAATGGCGCAAGTCCCCCCCCCCCCCCCCCCCCCAAGATTTGTCACAACCCTCTTGTGCTTTTTGTTTTTATTTTTATCCCACTTTTTATTTTATTTATTTTTTTAAATATTATTTAGTTTTTTTTTAATATTAATTATTTATTTTTTGAAATTATAACTAATATTTTTTGTATATTTTTAATTTTTTTAAAGTTCGAATTATGCGCAGAATAGAATCGCTCTTTTCCCCTTCCAGACATTACAAGCACACAAACACGCACAAAAAATAAATAAATAAATAAATAATAATAAAGAAATAAAAGAAATAAAGAAAATGATAAAGAAATAAAAGCAATTTTATAAATTAAAAAAATTAATTAATGAATAATTTTTGTTTAAAAAAATCAGTAAATAATTTAAATTAAAAAAAATAATTAATAAATAACTTAAATAAAGAAATTGGTTTAAAAAAATCCCCCCCCCTTTTTTGATGACGCAACTTGCGCCATAATCCCTGCCTCTATCAAAGCAAAAATGTGTGAGCCTTGACGTTGATTTTTCTCTAATTAAGAAAAAAAAAAAAAAAAACTCCCAATTGCCCATTTATGGTAACACAAAACGCATTTTTCAACGGTCGAGGTTAACGACGACCGTCAACCATGCCAACAATTTCGGCATCCCTTTGATTCTGCGACGAAGAAATGAAAACAGATGATGTTGTTGAGTAGTATGTTTATAAATATTAATAATTTATTGGCTCTAATTATGATAAGAAATTGGTGATTTGGTTGTTACAGACGCTTTTAAGATAAGGATAGGCGCCTGCATGACATACTTCGATACGGGCAGGGACGGCTCGTGGAGATATTCGATCTAAAGCACGCGATCCGTGCTTATCCGAGCTCTAAAGAATGCATCATGATTGGTTCGGTGAAAGGAAAATTAAAAAGCTCTACCCGATGACAGAGAGGCTAAAAATAGCATGAAGTTTTGTATACACCTCTCAGATATTTTCTTGGCTAATTGGGCACTAAATAATAACTTATGATCAAAATTGTTGAGGAAAAAATGTAATTTCTAAACTTAATAATGTGGCTATGTCAAGTGTAGGTTCAGAATACATTTTTTAAAAACACCAGTCTTAATCAAAAAAAAAAAAAAAAAAACTTCTGTTAGCTTTAGGCTTAAAACACACTTTGTTTTGTGATCAACAGTTTTCAAAGACAAAGAGATGAGTTGTCCACATTTTTTCTTTTTTGTTATTTTAATGACTTTGGACAGTCAGACCCACCGCGAACAGCTTCTTAAAATTCAGTTCCGTGTCGCTAAACAGATCAAGAAATCCTGTTCGGATCGTTTTCAGCAAATTTTTATGAACCTTATGAAAAGAAGAAATCCATTAAACGAATCGTAAAAGTGATGTTTTAATTAACGGAATTTCTGTTTCATTAAGACAACTTGGACTTGGGCTCTAAGGCAATGATTCTCAACCGGGTCCTGTGGACCCGTGGCGGATTTACGAGATTGGGGCCTTATTTTAAGTAAGAACCACACCTGATGCTAAAATAATTGAAGGGCTTGGAGGATGAAGGGGCTATGTTACATTTTAAAAAATGAACACTCCGGACAATGGTAAGCAATGGATACAGGTGAGCAAATGAAACTTGGTAAATCAAAAAGTAGATGTCATTAGACCAATTTCATACGCACACTAAAGACAAAACCAGAAAACAAAAAAGCTGCAAGTAACTGCAACAATAAAACTTTGAACTTTAATTACTCGCCATTTCGGTTTTGTCACATAACCCTTTTATCTCCCAAGCCCTTCAATTATCACTGGCCGGAACGCAATACAAAATTTTGGATATTTAACATTTTTCGAAGTAACAGAAAGTATTGAAAAATAAAAACATTTCAAATCAAAATTTATTGCTATCTCGATTTGATGCTCATTTCATTGCACCTGTTTCAGACGAAATTTGCAGAATGAGGACATTTTGGGGAGATCACAGGGTCTTCTCCTGAACTACCCTGGAGAGGGGTAACCTACCCTTGTGCCTCCGAGTCCATAATCTGCAATAGCTGTGGATTCAGAGTCAGAGTCCGAGTCTGACTGATTTCGAAAGGAGTCGGAGTCGAAGGCTCTAAAATTCCCGGAGGCCAAAGATTTTAAAATTTCAAGAGTTAAAGTCTGAGTCGGTTATTTTCATTCGGAGTTTAGAACCTGCCATGGCTGTGGAGTTCAAGTCAGAATTGTACTGCTTTTGAGGTAAAGAAGTAGGAGTCGAAGACTGTAAAATTCCCGGAGACATAGTCGCGAGTCAAAGAGTTAAAAATTTCAGGAGTCAAAGTCGATCATCTTCATTCCGAGTTTAGAATCAGCTATGGCTACGGAGTTTAAGGGGTTACAGTACCTTTCTAACAAATTTCTTTAATTTAAGTGGAAAAGTTAATTCTTTGAAATATTTGTTTCTGCACTTGTTTAAAAATCAATAATTTATTTTCAAACATCAAAAATTTTGAAAACTTTTTTTGAAAATTTGAAAAATGTAAGAAAATTTCAGTTTTTTTAAAACCCTAAGGCTTTTTTGTTTCTGCACTAATTTCAAAATTTCTTTTTGCGAAATGATCACAAGGAAAACCTCAACAAATCTGTGCATTCATTTTCTTATATTTTGATTAGAAAATATTTTGTGACATTTTATGTAAAAAAACCTTAGAAAATTTTGTTCTTCGAGGTTTAACAAACTCTAAAAATTTTTGTAATTTATAAAACGCTTATTCAATGCACAGTTTTGTTAAATATATTATATTGAGTGCAAAAAATATTGCTTTAAAGTGATATCTTTAATAGAAAAAATTCCTTAGCATTTCTAGTAACATAGAAACACTAAAAACTGATCACCGAGAAAAAGCACTTTAAAGTTTGGCTTTTCCATTAGAAAACATAGCATGTATGCCCTAAAGTCACTCATAACTTTTTAAATAATTTAGCTAGAACAATGCTGTTTTTTTCTGAGTGTTTTAAATAACTTTTACTTTTGAAATAAGCAATAAAATTTTTTTTGGTCTTTTGGTCATTTTTGAGGTACTGTAACCCCTTAAGTCGGAATTGAACTTATTTTGAGGTAAAGGAGTCAGAGTCGAAGGCTCAAAAATTCTGATATTGATGTAAAAGAGTTGGGATCGGAGTCAAAGGCTCTCGGTCGATTCCCTTCCTACTCCTTAGTCTCAGTGGCGTAGTTACAAGTTTGTGGACCCGTCGCAATAACCATTTGGGGACCCCTAGAGCTGAACAGAAACACTTAAAATATTTTTCATATGTCTTTTTGGACACATGGTGGGGGGGAGGGGGGGCTCGCAACTGCGACATGGTAAATTCGTCCCTGCGTAGCCAGGGGTGACCCCCCCCCCCCACAAACTCAATGGCGCAAATTCCCCCCTAAAATTTTTCACAACCCTCTTGTGTTTTTTTATTTTTGTCGATCTATTTTTTTATTTATTTTTTAAAATGTTATTTATTTATTTTGTTTAATATTATTTATCTATTTTTTTAAATTATAACTATTATTTTTTATTTATTTTTATTTCTTAGAAGCAATAATTATGCGCAGAATAGAATCGTTTTTTTTTCGCTTCCAGAAATTCCAAACACACACACAAAATAAATAATAAATAAAAATAATAATAAAGTAATAAAAGAAATAATTTAAATTAAAAAAAATAAATTAATGAATAATTTTCATTTAAAAAAATCAAAAAATAATTTAAATTAAAAAAAAAATTATAATTTAAATAAATAAAATAAATTAGTTTTAAAAAATCCCCCCCAAAAATTTTGATGGCGCCATAATCCCTCCCCCTGTGGGCACCCCTGTGCGTAGCCCTGGTGAAGCTGCTTTTGTGGACAGGAGCGCATCGATGGGAGGTCACTGTGACCTTCCACTAATTTTCGTATTCGGCACATTTTGCTGACGATTCGGCCATTTGAAGGCAATATTGCAACATTGAGATTTTTTTTCTTTTTAGTGTTTTTAATTGTTTTTTTAACCCCTTGGCGGTCCGGCAGTTCCAGAATCACATGTTAAATGGATTTGATAAGACGTCCAGAACCGTCAGTGGGTTAATGTGTTTTCTCACTAAATGCTATGCATGTACGACATGTGTGCATGCGTGTATTTTATCAAACGGTAAAATTGGAACTTCATTCGCCAAATTGATAATTTTCCCCTCCCAAAAGTTTTAATTCGGGGCTTCCCTGTTTGTATATTGTGAAATAGAACAAGTAAAAAATAGGTGACTGATCGTTAGGATACAAAGCATCAAGATTCTTTTCTTTTCCATACAGATCTTCATCCTGGGAAATAATTTTTTTGCTCAAAAGATTTAAATCAATATGAAAATTCGGTACAACCGATAAGATCGTCAAAATTCTGCTTTCTCTCCCACAAAAACCTGGGAAAAAGCAGGCTGCCGACGAAAGCTCTGGGAAGCCGGGACGATCCCATATCACATCAGATGCAGCAATGAATAGCATCACACGCACATGGGAAAATCGTGTCAGAAAAAGTCCACGATTGTCCGTTTCGTCAGGTATTGTTGCGTAGGAGTCAATACACCTCTCTCTCTCCCACACTTTTTATCGCCACATATCCCCCTTTTATATTTTCCGTTTAATTTGGATGCGCCGACAGGAAGGTCAAAGGGATAGAGATAGCGATTATTCCCTTCGCTTTGTTCCGATTTTACGGTTTAAGGTGGCGGGGGAAGAGTTTTTGATCTTGTCGACGGAGAGAGAGAGAGAGGTCAGAAAGTGTTTATTCGATTCGTTCTTTCTTTTTGTTCTGGAATGTTGGAGAAGTGTACGAAGAGGCTGCCTGTGACCGGGTTAAAGTAACCTTCAAATATCCAACATTAAAATGATCAGACCTCTGTTTAATGTCAACGTGATGTCCTAGTATTTGGTGCCCCAAAACTGTTAAAATGTAAGACAAATGTAACACAATTAATTTGTCACATTTCTGGTTTTGCGGTTAAGGTATACTGGGACAAGAGTTTCGATTTTGTCAAGAAAGGTCAGAAAGTATTTATTCGTTTCGTTCCCTTTTTCTGTTCTGCGATGTTGGATATAGGTGTGTGCAGATGTTGCCAGTAACACTAGATTAAGGTAGCCTTCAAATATTCAAAATTCAAATGCTCAGACTTAGGTTAAATGTCAACATGACCTCCAGGTCTTTGTGAAATTTAATGAGAACAAATGGTTAAAATATGAGAATTAAAAATAAACACACATTAATTTGTCACAGTTCTGATTTCACGGTTTAAAAGTGGCGTAAGAAGAGTTTTTGATCTTGTCGAGAGTGGGAGAAAGAAAGGTCAGAAAGTCGGTTCATTCCTAAAGGGTTCATCCCTCACAGGGGGCCCTGAACTTAAAATTTTTTGAGAGGGGGAAATTCTTAATTTACTGAATGAAATTCCAAGAATTTTACCAAGCATGCACACCTGAGAGCTCATAGTTTTACGTTTTAAAATTTAATACGATCTGGAAAATTCCAGCTGTTTATGTTCATTTTCTATTGACTTTAATTTTAAAGAAAATTCTATCGTTCAAAATATCGGCTAAATATCAAATGGAAATCTAAATTATTATTAAGCCTTTTCATTGACAGATTTCTCGCAAAACAATTTATTTTTAGATCTTTATGTAATACCAAAAGGGTGCATTTTTCCAAAATAATTTTTACATAGTTTTTGGATCTTTTACTTTTTATAGATGCATCTATAAGTTTCGAAAATTGTCTTTCGTAGAGAATTTTGATTGAATAAAAAAAGAAGGGGGAAAACTCGCAAAAAAGAATGAGATACTGTGTGATTTGCCTTAATTTCTAACGTTTAATAATACTTTTTGATTTCGCATCATCTTTTATAGGGACCAGAATATTCACAAGACTTAAAAAAAATCATTTCAAAAGAATAAAGAACACAAAAACATCTACATGTGAGCGAAAATTACTCTCATTCATTAAACTTAGAAGCAATTTATACGTTACGGAATGCGTTTGTTTTACCTTTGATTGCCGCCATTAGACAGTGGCCGCAGCGTTCCCTATATCGTTTGTTGGAGTTGCGAATTTATTATCGTCTGAAATGTTTTTCCCCCCTTCGTATTATTTAATTTAATTATTGTCTGCTCTATCTATTAATTTTTCTTATGACAATGACAGAAAGAATTAGACGAAACAGTTACATATTTTGATGGAATATGAATGTTGTTTTTCTCTCCCGTTGTTGGCGGAGAATATTATTTTATGCTTTTCATAAATATGAAATTGAAAGCACTTTTTTTTCACATATAAAATGAGGATTATTTGATCGTATTTACTTAAGCCCAGAAATACATTCATTTTAAAATTGCAAAGTGGTGAAATGGAAATATAAAGCGTCAAAGGGATGAAAATTCCAATTTATTACGTTTCCCCCATCTCCGGAAAATAAGCACCGGCAAAAGAAGAACCGAACTGTTTTTTGCCATACGAACGTGGAATCAGTTCCCATGCGGTCCACGCGACCGGAGGTGCGCTCTCTCCCATTATATGATTAATGAATTATTTGTGTCCAATAATTTGTAAAATAAGTTTTTAACTTAGGGTTCCATAGTCTTTAATGGGTTAAGCAGTTACTCCGGCGTTGCCAGCATGACACTGCGTTTAGTAAATCTTTAGGGCCGAATTCAAGTGAAACACCATTGCAATCGCTTCGAGGCGATCGCAATAGACCAAAATTGCAAACGCTACTGAAAGTCGAATTACATTAGAATCGCATCTCGTAGCGATCGTAACGTTTCAGTTGAATCCAAATTTGGGAATTTGGGATTGCATTGGTGAGTTGCGATCGTCCGTGTTTCACTTGAATTCCTGCCATAGTCTGTTGTGTTTTACATTGAAAACTTATCAAAAATAATCAATTTATTATCGCCTGCAATGTTTTTTTTTACTTCTGTATTATTTAATTTTATTATCGTCTGCTCCAGTTATTGGTTTTTCTAATGGCAACGACAAAATAAATTAGATGGAATAGTTAAATATTTTGGTGGAATGGTGTTTTTCTTGCCCTTTGTTGGTGGTGAATATTATTTTATGCTTTACTTAAGTATGAAATTGAAAGTCCTTTTTTTGTGTACAAAATGTGAATTGTTTAATTGTATTTACTTACTTGTATTGCGCAGAAATACATTCATTTTAAAATTGCAAACCAGTAGAATGGAAGAAACAAAGTGTCAAAAGGACGAAAATTCCGATTTATCGCGCTTATCTTTCCCGGAAAATAGGACCGGCAAGAGAAGAACCGGACCGTTTTTTTCCACACGAACTCGGAATCGGTTCCCATGCGGTCCACGCGACCGGCGGTGCGCTCTCTCCCCATTTACTCCGGCTGGGAGCTGGGTCGAATCGGTTTCCCAGTGGCCCCTCGTAACGACCCTGTTCCAGTGGCGAGATCGGCATCTCCACACGGCGATTCACACGTCCAGAGAATACACAAACGCACACAATGGCAAATCTTCCAAGTTTGAAAGGTCAAGTGTCGGGAAAAAGAGTCTCTGGGTTAGCACTCTGACTTTTTGTTTCGCCGATTTTATGTATTTATTTTTTGTGACGTAGCTATTCAGGGTACTGCTCGTTATGATGAAGGTGACCACATTAATTTTTTCGTCAAAACGAGACTGTCATTTAATTTAGGCAACTGCAGGTGTATCAAAAAGTCGCATATTTTTTAGTTTGTGCCTATGCTTTCAAGCGTAATTTTGCTTGGATACACTTGGTGGGAAGGGATTTTATATAAGAATGTAATTTTTGTGACTGGTTTTACAATCAATATAACAAAAGAATTGCAATTTGTAATTCTACATTTTCATTAGTAGTTCATAAATTCTTAACAAGCAAAATTACCCTTTCAATCGGTACATTAGGACAGTGCAAAAAAAAAAAAAAAAAAAACGTATATTCGTTACTAATGGGAAATTTCGCTATAGTTCAAGTTCTTTGTATAAAATGCGCAAAAATAATTTCACCCAACTATTGCCTGTTGAACCATAAAATTGAATCATTCCCAGTGTCCCATTCTGTAATTCAGAAAACAGGACAGTTCATCAGAGTCCCGGGAGCCAATTAAAGGGACAATGGGACAAATTACCACAAAACGGGCCGTATGGTCGCCTTTTTACCCCCCCCCCCCATGGTAAACCGCATTTCGCTAAAAAATTTCTAATATTGGAAACAATTTAAATTTCGCCTCGAAAGAGAGGAATTCTCCGTTCGGAGCTGCGAGTAAAAAAAACGATAACTAATTGATAGAACAATAATATTAACAATCCTTTACTAGATTTTTAACAGTAGAAAAAAATCTTCCAGAATAAATTTTAATACATAGTTATAATTATTTGCACGAACATGAAAAATCTTCAAATTTAAGAAGTTAATACAAGTCGCAACATGTATTCAAAATATGTAAATTCCAACAACAATCTTTCTAACTTAAATCTCCAAAAAGTATAGCAAATAATCAACACATATTTTTTTTTAATTGGGAATAAACTAATTTTCTCTCAGTTCTAAGGTTTGAATCTTGAATGCGTTACCTAGCCTTCTTTTAAGAAGTTAGCCGTAGAGGCAAAGCATTTCAAATGTACTTGAACAAAGTAGATGTCACATTGGAACCTTTGTAGAGCCGCCGAGAACCACGGCGGGCCTCTTGTCAATTTGTTCCCCCCTCCCCCCCCCAATAAAATTTATAAAACCTGTTCTACTTCTAATCCGAATTCGGCCCACCCAAATGGCCAGGCCCCTAGTTTCCGACTCGGCTAATATGACCTCTCGTCGGCACCCTAATAGCACAACGTGTCACAAAAGAGTCACAGTGACGTCACTGCGAGTCACAAGCGTCACAGTCACACCGTGACTGTATTGTGACTTCACATAGAAGTCACATTGTGACGCTTTTGTGACTGGTTTACTGTGACGTCACTGCAATGTCACTGTTCCAGATAAACTGTGACCGGTCACAATGTGACGTTCGGGAGATGTCTCATTGTGACCTTAATGTGACTTGATGATTTTTTTTTTTACTGAGAGAAGACTAAACTGTTTTCTCGTGAACAACATCAGTCAAAATTAAAATTTTAATAGTCCTAATAACTTTGCAACTGAACAGTGACTCAAATGTGACCGATTCGTGACTGTTTCGCGAAAGTTGCTTTTGTGTCACCGCCCTTATTGCGATGACACCGCTAGTGATCCCTGTAATTGGAATGATGTTGGCTTTACTAGCCACAGGGGGGGGGGGATTATGGCGCAAGTTGCGCCATCAAAATGGGGGGGGGGGATTTTTTTTAACTAATTTATTTATTTTCACTATTTATTAATTTATTTTTTAAATTTAAATCATTTCTTTTATTTTTTTTGTGCGTGTGTGTGCTGGGGTTGTCTGGAAGGGAAAAAAAAGCGATTCTATTCTGAGCATTATTCGAACTTTTAAAAAATTAATAATAAAAAAAAAATAATAGTTATAATTTAAAAAAATAAATAAATAATATTTTAAAAAATAAACAAATAAATAATATTTAAAAAATAAATAAAATAAAAAAGAGGGGTAAAAATAAAAATAACAAGCACAAGAGGGTCGTGGAAATTTTTGGGGGAGAGAAATTTGCGCCACTGAGCTTGGAGGGGAAGGGCACCCCTGATTAGCCAGACCGCGAACGCCTCCTAGAGCTCATTTGAATTGCGAATTTTTATTATGCTAATTTATTTCTTGGAATACGCAGACGATTTTGAACACGACTGTTCAAATGCCAATTTAAGCCGAAAAATAGGAAACTAGTCAAAACATCAACATATTTTTTATTAATGATGAAACTAATTGATTTCAATTGTACTATTTTTTTTTTGATCCACACGTGGTTTTTGTCTGCCTAAATTACGTATTTAGGCAGAAAAGTATCGAAAATAGTCGTGACGTATCCTTTTTTTAAAGAAGGAACTATTTTCTTACTACCAATTTATTTTCGTTTCGTTTCGTTTGGGGCTATATGCCCAGGTTTTTGATGAGGACTACAATCTAGTGTCTTGCCTCCATTACACATGATTTTTTTTTTTTAATTACACATATCTTGTACAGACAATGTATGAGGGAGTTACATCACAAAGGAAGGAAAGTACATCCGGAGCGGGGGTGGGAGTCGAACCCACCGTCTCAGAGTTATCGGCTACACGCCTTAGACCGCTCGGCCACTGAGACCCCCCAATTTATTTCTAACTAGCTGATGTGCCCGGCGGTCACACTGTTTAAATGCAACGTGCCAAATTCAAGAAAATAAATATATGACTTTTAACCAAGCCCAGTAGAATCATATTTCTCAAAGGTATTTTTTGTGACCATGCGGTATAGATTAACTGGGTGTGAAGGAGAAAGTGAAATCAAACTTAAAAGCGTTATTTATTTTATCCGTGTGGGGGATTTTCCAAAAAATCACTTTCTGTTTTCTAACTGCTGCTAAGGCAGGGATTCAAGTGAAACAGGCCATCGCAAATTACAATCGCTACTGGAAATGAATTACATTAGAACGTTTCTTGATAAAAACATCGTGACGTCAGCGTGACGTTTGCCTATGAAAAACGAGCTAGATAAAACGTCACAGCCTACTTGGCGAATAAGAGGAGATCGCTGAGTGCTCGTGAGCTCTTATTGGCTCCACCCGTAGTTACGTCATGCCAAGTTAAGTTGATGATAATGTAATTCACTTCCAGTAGCGATTGCAATTCGAAGCGATCGCAGTGCTGTTTCACTTGAATCCCTGCCTAAAATCCATTCTCTTTTTATTCCACCCGGTATCGATTTATTGGCATAGATGAATATAAAAATCCTAAGGCAGGAGTAGGGAAAGGGGGAGAGTTCTGGAACACTGCGGCGCTGCGGTGACTGAGGTGCGCGGTGCCCTGTGTTAGAACGGAGTCGCCGCACGGAGGTTCGTGAGTGTGGTGCTTTTGAATGGTGATGGAGAGTAAGAGAAAGGATTATTGTCATAATAATTTAATGAGTGTTATAAACAATGCATATCGTGATTAATTAATTATTAAATGGGAGTTAATAAAATCTTATTAGAAAGGGTAAAATTAAGTGTGATAATTGGTTTAATTAAAATTACTTATAATTAGAATGAAAATCTGAGGATAATTAGGGAAGAAATTGTAATTGATGAATAATTATACTATTTTTATCACTATCAATAAATGGGAGCGAA
>JAXGGA010012431.1:0-38770 GCA_038373865.1 Uloborus plumipes
CATGACGTAAAACGTCGAAACGGTGATAGCAAATCAGGGTGAAAAGAATTTTGAATGAACGAATAAAGATGTGCCAATGAGTAAACGTTTGATAATAAAGCCCCCCCCCCCCTTCCACGCTCTCCGGAAAACCCGAAGAAGTTTTTCGAGGAAATCCTCCACCCGTGTATGGTGAATTCTGTTGAGGCATTACTGCGGATCTCCGGACTCCTCTCTATTGAGGTTCTCCTTAAGGAATTCCTCTGAGGTTTTCCTCTAGGTCGATCTTACTGTGTGGATGGGTAGGAGGTTTTTCTCCAGAGACTAGCCTTCGTATATTCCCGTAACGTCTTGGGACTTGAAGAAATCCTCAAGGACGCCCTTCGGATTTTCTGGAGCGCTTGAAGACCCCCCTATTTTGAGGTTTTCCTCAAGGAAGCGTGTGGAAGGCCCTTAAGGAATTCCTCGGAGGAAACCTCAAAATAGGGGGATCTCCACACGCTCCAGAAAATCCGAAAGCCGGCCTTGAGAACTTCCTTGAGAATTTCCTCGAAGTCTCAAGATGCTACGGGACTATACGAAGGCTAGTCTCTGCAGGAAACTCTACTATACCCATCCACGCAGTACGATCGAACTTGAAGAAAACCTCAGAGGAATTCCTCAAGGAAAACCTCAATAGAGAGGGATCCGGAGATCAGCAGGAATATCTCAACGGAATTCACCATACTCGTATGGAGGATTTCCTCGAGGAACTCCTTCGGGTTTTCCGGAGCGTGTGTGGGGGGGGGGGAGGGGGTTAAGAGGAAGGACCAAAAAGTTCTTTGCTGCTAATATTAGGAAAGACAGAAAGTAATGTTTTTTCCCTCAAACAAATTAAATTAAAAAAACATATTTTTTAAATCAATGGTGTAATTACCCTCATTATCAACAGCCTTTTGTCATCTATACTACACAGCAACGTTTCTTGACAATGATGTCACCACGCGCGGAAGAAAACCCTAGGAAAAACGAGTTTACAGATAAAACGTCACAGCTGACTTGGCGAATTAGAGGAGATCGCTTACTGTTTGGAAGCTCTTATTGGCTAGCGCTTTCGATTTGAATGGATGTAAACTTCCGCTACCACTAATAAAATTGCAAATAATAAATATTCGTAAATACAATTTACGAAATTTATCATAAATTTTGACTAAATATGATTGGTTTCGACAAATTGATCTAATTTCTGAAACGAAAGGTTTTATTTCACGCAAAATTCGGACAACTTTTCAAGAAATTACTTCCTTTGCTTAGTCTCAGCTTATATCTTCAATTCTCCATAGTCAAGTTAAGTTGCTGCCGAGTATAGGAAACAAAATTGCAATTCCAGATAGATCAAAACCTTTTCTCTCCTTTATTTTTTAGCAAAATATGTGAAACTTCTTGGATACAAACCAAATTTTCAAGTTTTTGTCTCATAATAAGTGTTTTAGTGATCGGAAGGGAAATGAGATGCTGCAGTTTGTGGAGAGAATATTTCCACTCTTATCGGCACTGCTCAAGGCAAACCGGTGAAACATTTATGAACTGTGGCGGGATGCTGCACCCACCAAACTCACCTGACATTGCACTGTTTGATTTCCTTTTTTTCCGATCTACATCTGACGAAAAAACATGAAAATTTGACCGATATCCACATTACTACAACCAGATCTTTTGCTCAAAAACCCGATCAATTTCTTTCTTTCCAGGACTGAAAATTTTTGCACAACACGGCAAAAAGTTATTGATAACGAGGGTCATTACATCGTTGATTAAATATAAAAATTAATAAAATTTCATTTATTCAAAAAAATAAAATCCCGACAAGCAAAAGTTCTTGCAGCAATCTTGACAGATCTTGAAATCGCACTGACGGCGCACAGTGGAGTATTTGAGTGAAAATCCTGGCCAAAAGTCGAAAATGTAAAGTATGGTCAATCTCACACTTCTATTCGTTTTCGGACAGCTGATAAGACACTACGTCATAATATATACAACATAAAACCCCTTCCACTTTGATTAAGACCCATACGAATGCTTCAAACTCAGTCGATGTGGAATCTGCGCTGCTGTTTTCCTGGAAGCTTCGTTTGTTGCTTACATTCAATGCGCTGTATTCGGTGGCTTATTTCGAAATTATATAAAAAACACTAATGAATATCGAAGACGAGGGTGTATACTTTAATATAATGTGCAATCCATGTAGAATTTGCTTTGGGAAATATTTTTTTAATAGTGTTTTACACAACTTTAAAAAAATCGCTCTATTTTCAGTAAATTTTTTAAAAAGAAAGGTTTTTATATGGGTTCCGGGCATTTCCGGACGCAAGTTCGGGTATCAAAATAAAGCTTAAGGTTCCCTTAAAACGTATTTGAAAAAAAAAGTTGCCCCATTTTGCTTAAAATAGGTTTAAACTGGATGAAGTAAATTTACTTTTTTTTTCTTTTGGGTTTGTTCATGTTCGTTTTTTTTTTTTCAGGATCTTCTAGGAAGTTTATAGAAATCACAAACAAATCATTGTATGAGATAATTAAAAAGTGTCCGTCTAAAAAATTAGACGAAAAAGTTA
The DNA here is from genome assembly GCA_038373865.1 of Uloborus plumipes. Lineage (NCBI taxonomy): Eukaryota > Metazoa > Arthropoda > Arachnida > Araneae > Uloboridae > Uloborus > Uloborus plumipes. The sequence continues at coordinate 2,571 of JAXGGA010012431.1, forward strand.
TGCATTTGCAGAGTTTTGGGTCAAAAACTCCACTGAGGGGAAGCAGAAAATTTTTCGGTTTCTAGTGCTATATAACATTAATATGTGTAGGTAATTTTCCCTTATCTTTGGCGATTTATGTAAAAATTGCTTTGAGTTGAAATAAAAAAGGAACGGTTTAACGAATCTTTTCGAACTATAATCTTTGTTACTCCCTGAGAATGTACCTTTCATATGCCGAAAATGTTTTTGAAATAAGTACATGGTTTTGGAGATTATTTAAGATACAAAATCACCCTTCCTCTTTGTAATATTAGTAAAGATTTATTTTTGCTACGAAAAAGGATTCATTGAAACATCAAAATATTTGCCTGCTATTCTCGTGGCATTTTTTTCTTTTGTTCTAGGTTAATTTAGCATTTTTTGTAACCTAACGATTAGAAATTATAATCAAAATTTTTTCCTCATATTTAACATTTTTGACAGAATACTGGTATTGTTAAACTACTTTTTTGGGAGGGGGGAGAGAGGAGGCAATGTACTAATTACATTCCGTCAAAGGAAAAAATACATCGAATAAAATACGCTTTCTTATTAGCTTTCGCTTCAAACAATTCCTCGTCAGCAGCTGAACAAACGTGAACCATGGCAAAACACTGTGAAAATTTTTCTTTAAGCTCTTTGAAAAAAAAATCACTAAAAATCACTGAAGCAAGATAACTTCACCGTTTTTGCTTTAAATGAAGGTGAAATGTTTATATTGTATCCTTGAAAAGTTTCAGAGCAATAACAACATTAGATTCACGGATGCAGGAATTTTAATTTACATCGATTGATTAATTGAAAAACGTCGAAAAAGTGACCTGTCTTTGAAAATTCCTTAAAATTAGGTAAATTACGTTAGAGCGTCAAACAATTTAAACTTTTAAAGAGATTGAATTGCTCCAAATGGTGATGTATTTTTTTTTTCTTCCTACGTTCACTAGAAACCTTTTTACGGTCGTAAACTCGCAAAATTCTAAACCATGGATAAAACATTAAATAACTTTTTTTCTAAATTAAATTTTAACTAGCTGTCGTGGCCGTCACGAAACTTTCTTCTATATCTATCTTATGAATTCCAGTTACAAAATAAAATACGTACTCGCCCGAATAATTGGAAACAGCTCCAATTTCCCAATTATCGTAATAACCCTGCAAATGCAGAATCAATGAGCGAAATTGGAAATCATTGCAAAAGCCTTGTTTAGATTAATTGCAAACATTTTATTTGTTAGTAGAAAGAAATTGGCAGCAGTTAAAAATTTCAAATCATTGAAAGTTTTCAGATGTTTTGATAATTAAATAGCGTGAAAGCGATTTTTTAATGAATTAATTTTTCGCATTGTTGACTAAGCGCAAAAATCACCCCACCCTCCCGCTGGGGCGATTGGCGCCAAAATTTAATCGATGCTTGCTTCCTTATTGGGTTAGTATTATTCCAAATTTCATTCAAATCTCAGCAATATTTCTCGAGATACAGTAGGTGCAATGACAAAATAAGCACTTTTGATTGCTCCACCCCCTTTTGAGATATTGACACACAAATTGAATCAGCGATTGTACTCAATAGGGTCTACCTATGGACCAATTTTCGTTTGATTCCGCCTGTTACTTCCTGAGATATAGCAATCACCCCCGCGCAGAACACGTGCGATTGCTCCACCCCCCTTCGAGATATTGACACGCAAATTGAATCAGCACCTGTACTCGGTAGGGTCTACCTATGGACCAATTTTCGTTTGATTCCGCCGGTTACTTCCTGAGATATAGCAATCACCCACGCGCAGAACACGTGCGATTGCTCCACCCCCCTTGGAGGAATTCGCTAAACAAAGTCAGGTGCACCAGTTCACATGGTGGTACATATGTGAAAAAAATTTTGTTCGATTTCATGCAGTAGTTTTTGCTCTAGCGCGGCCACAAAAACTGGTCACACACATACAGACTCACACACACACACAGACAGACATTTTCCAAAAAGAAATTGGCAACAGTTAAAAATTTCAAATCATTGAAAGTTTTCAGCTGTTTTGATAATTAAATAGCGTGAAAGCGATTTTTTAATGAAGTAATTTTTCGCATTGTTGACTAAGCGCAAAAATCACCCCACCCTCCCCCTGGGGCGATTGGCGCCAAAATTTAATCGATGCTTGCTTCCATATTGGGTTAGTGTTATTCCAAATTTCATTCAAATCGCAGCAATATTTCCCGAGATACAGTAGGTGCAGTGACAAAATAAGCACTTTTGATTGCTCCACCCCCCTTTGAGATATTGACACACAAATTGAATCAGCACCTGTACTCAATAGGGTCTACCTATGGACTAATTTTCGTTTGATTCCGCCGGTTACTTCCTGAGATATAGCAGTCACCCCCGCGCAGAACACGTGCGATTGCTCCACCCCCCTTCAAGATATTGACAAACAAATTGAATCAGCACCTGTACTCAGTAGGGTCTACCTATGGACCAATTTTCGTTTGATTCCGCCGGTTACTTCCTGAGATATAGCAATCACCCCTGCGCAGAACACGTGCGATTGCTCCACCCCCCTTGGAGATATTGACAAACAAATTGAATCAGCACCTGTACTCAGTAGGGTCTATCTATGGACCAATTTTCGTTTGATTCCGCCAGTTACTTCCTGAGATATAGCAATCACCCCCGCGCAGAACACGTGCGATTGCTCCACCCCCCTTGGAGGAATTCGCTAAAAAAAGTCAGGTGCACCAGTTCACATGGTGGTACATATGTGAAAAAATTTTTGTTCGATTTCATTCAGTAGTTTTTGCTCTAGCGCGGCCACAAAAACTGGTCACACACATACAGACTCACACACACACAGACAGACAGACAGACATTTTCTAAAAATGGTCGAAATGGACTCAGCGCACCTCAAAACGTGCAAATCCGTCAAAATTCGACATTCGAAAATTTTCACGAAACCAATACTTTCTTCTATATATTAGATATAGAAGAAAGTAAAAATCAAGCTTCAAGTTACAACATCTGACCTTTTAGACACTTTGTTTACCAAGTTTCATAGCTGTACGATGGGTAGCTTTGCTGTACAACGCCCAAACGCACAGAAGGATATTCCCTTAGAAGAGCGAAAATTCCAAAATAGTTTTGGCCAGGATTTTCAGTCAAATACTCTACTGTGCGGCGTCCATATTGCGTATTCAATATTGCATAAAGATTGCATAAATGTTGTTACAAGATTTTTACAATAAGAAGTATGCAATATTACATACATTTTAACACATCAATATTAATTTCGTCTTGCAATATCAGATTGCATAAAGATTTTAAAAACAATATTGTTATAATATGACGTATGCAGTATTACATACATCTTAATACATCAATACTGATTTCGTCTTGCAATATCAAGATTGCATAAATCTTGTCAGCGTCAAGATTGAAAAGAATGTTCTTGATATCTTACTGTCGCCGTCAAGATCATTAGCGCGCATAATAGAAGAGAGGCGCATGCGCAATCACATCTTGCATACAGATTGATATCGAATTGTCATAACAAGATTTTGACATTTTCCTGTCATGACAATCTTTATGCAAGATTACAAAACCAACCAACCTTGATATTTTCTTGATATTGAGTTGCATGCTCCTTGACAGACAATCTTGTGGCCAGGGGCGGCCCTAGCAGTTTTGCCGCCCCGGACAAAATGCAAAATGCTGCCCTATTCCACGATTAAAGTTTGAAAAGTAATAAATTGCTAAAAACTGTACAACCCAATAAATAGATGTTGAGAATTAAAAACAGAGTGACAAAATAAAATCTTGTATTCAGTTCGGATTTTGACCGAATGTCGCCCTAAGCTATTTTAGATATTGGGCCCCTTTTGTAGTTCGGAAAACTTTGTTGTAGGGAGAACAAGCATTTTTTGTCACCTATGTTTTTTTTTTTTTTTTTGTCGCTGATACAGAGCCTCATGTATTTAATTATTTCTTTACCTGTCGTTTTTTACACTTAGTGCTGTCTTTATTCTTTTTTTTTTATTCACCCTTGAAGGGTGTGTGTGTGGGGGGGGGGGGGGGGGGAATGGGTATGACTAAAGTGAAGCAGTGACTTTTTAATGAAGTAGAGAATATCCGCAATTTCAGGGGGTTCTGGGGTTTCTCCCCCGAGGAAATTTTTGAAAAATTGACTTAAAATGCTGCATTTTAGGGGTAATACTAAAAAAAATAACAGGAGAAAAATAGGCAAACAATACCTTTTAAAAGTTATAACTTCTTTTGCAAATTAAAATCAATCAAAGTAAAAATTGCTTGTGCTTGTGGTTCTTTTAAATCGCCACTGCATTTTGGGGGTAATACTAAAAAAAATAACAGGAGAAAAATAGGCAAACAATACCTTTTAAAAGTTATAACTTCTTTTGCAAATTAAAATCAATCAAAGTAAAAATTGCTTGTGCTTGTGGTTCTTTTAAATCGGTGATTCGTTTATTTTAATAGGCTATGTTGAAACAACCAAAAATGTTGCATTGAGCGGGGAGGGGGGGGTGTACATTTAAATAACACGCATAAACATCGCTACATTCATATCTTTCTGAATTCCGAAGTACGAAAAGAATTATGTTCGTTGTAAAATTCGACGTATGAACGAATTTATGTAAAATTCGTTCATATTTCTCTTTCCTTGAAAAAAACTTTATTCTGGTCCAAATATAACTTTAATTTAGCCCAAATATAACTTTACTTTAGCCCAAATATAACTTTATTTTATCCCAATCATATTCGAGTCCAAATGCCGCCCCTAAAATATGCCGCCCCGGACAGGGGTCCGGAATGTCCGGCGCTAGGGCCGCCCCTGCTTGTGGCAAGACGCTGACAACCTAAAATCAGTAACATAACAGTCTTGAGGCAGTCTTGAGGCAAGATTACCTTCTTGACGCGTCAATCTTTATGCAATCTTGAGGGGGGGGGCCTAGTCACAAAGCCCTCCAGGTGAAACGATACCTCTGCTGGTGCTAGACCAGGGGTTTGCTCGGCCCTTGGTCTGAATTAAAAGAACAGAACGTCTTTTCGGGGCCCTATCCCGGTTAACCCATGAGTTGTGGTAAGTAAGGGAGACCCTGGAGAGTGAAGTGAGGTCTAGCTTTACCTGGTCGAAGAGAAGGTCAACTTGCGTTTTGCAGGCAGCACCAATGACAGTCGGCCGCAGGCTGTGGTACGTGTAGGCGGCGAATATTCCGTTGTGCACCAAGACCCTCCGAACTTCTGCGAAGAAGATGTCCATCTGGAACCAATGCAGGCAGGCGGCGGCAGTCACCAGCTGCACGGATTGGTCACGGAATGGCAGAATTTCAGCCGGGGCAGAACTGGAGGAAGATTAGAAGGGAGAAGGTTTAATTCCAATCGTACCTTGAACACTTCGTAAATATCAGTCATTTGCTTGTCTGAACATCGTCAGTAATAACTAAAAGCTACTGTCGTTCCACATCAGGGATGTGACACATTTAGAGTCTTTTCAAAAGATAAGTGGCGGTAAATTCATTTATAAAAAGAAAATGAATACAAAAACAAATAAGACAACCAGTTAACTGGCTCTGGGCTCAACTGGGCTGGTCCTAATCAAATTATAGACCCCAATGAAGATCAATGGCCCTCTTAAAGCTATCTACTCCATTGCTCCTTACCGCCTCTTCCGGTAAACTGTTCCAAGTTCCCACTACCCTGATAAAATAGTCATTTTTCTGAATTTCCAGATTAGCCTGAGATTTAAACAGCTTAAAACAATGCCCCTCGTCCTGCTTTCCGTACAAAAATCTAACCCCGTAACATCATTCATTTTGATAAATTTAAACAACTGAATCATGTCCTTTCTGATTCTATTTTGCGACTATACATATTAAGCATTCTAAAGCTGCAATCATAGTCTAAATTAGAAAATCCATTCACTAACCTTGTAGCCCTCCTTTGTAACCTTTCTAATAAATTAATATCTTTCTTCATATAAGGAGACCAAAACTGAACAGCATACTCCAAATGAGGTCTTACCAAACTTCTGTATAGAGGCAGAAGAACTTTCTTAGTTTTGTTTGAACTAGATCTATTAATAAACTCAAACATCCTATTGGCTTTACTAGCCATGCTGCACTGTTGACTAAACTTGAAGTCCTGATTTATTAAGATACCTATATCCTTAAAATTATTTCCTTACTAATAACTGAACCCTGTAAATAATAGCCGGCCAGCTTGTCTAGTAGTCAAAGGAGTCCGACCCGGATGGGGAGATCCCGGATTCAAATCCCGGCTCGGGCAAGGATGTGCTTTTTCTCTCGTACCCCTTCTTTATATGAATGTGTTGTGTTATTGTGTTACGAATGGATGCCCGCCCTATGAATGGGTACCTCTGTGGCATGTGTATGTACTGTGGAAGTCTGACTTCACACCAAATAACGGCACAATTGGAAAAGTAAAGCCGCACACTCCAAATTACTAGTCTATACTAAAATGCTACGCTTCTTGACAAAAACATCGTGACGTCAGCTTGACGTTTGCGTGACGTTAGCCTATGGAAAACGAGCTAGATAAAACGTCACAGCCTACTTGGCGAATAAGACGAGATCATCGCTGACTGCTTGTGAGCTCTTATTGGCTCCGCCCGTAGTGACGTCAGTGCCAAGTAAAGTTGCATTCTAGTATAGCTGGCACAAGACAACAACAATTTATTAGTAACTTAACTATATTTTTAAAAATTGCTATCTTAAATTCAATAAGTTAAAGTAACTACACTTTCTCCCGTAGGGGGGCAAGTTATAAAAAATTACTTTTAACAAACGAATTTTTTGTGCTTAGTGTCACAGCGACAAAAAAAAAAAAAAAAAAAAAAAACGAAAGAACATAGATAATTGAAGGGCTTGGAGGATGAGGGGGCTAATTTACATTTTAAAAATTGAACACTCTGTACAATGGTAAGCAATGGATATAGGTAAGCAATTAAAACTTGGTACATCAAACAGTAGATGTCAATAGACCACTTTCATACGCACACTAAAGACAAAAAAAGAAAACAAAAAAGCTGCAATAACTGCAACAATAAAACTTTGAACTTTAAATACTTGCAATTTCTGTTTTGTCGCTTAACCCCTTCATCTCCCAAGCCCTACAATTTGTAATTTGGTCATCTAGTTTCTCTCGTGAGTGTCAACCTTTCCGAGTTTCAACTTGAGTAGTACGCGTTTTACACTTTTATCTAGCTAAATTCTGATTTTATAGCTAGACACTCGTAAAATTGTTCATTATCATTTCGAAGCAAACTTGCTGAAGGATTCCAATTTATTTTAGAACAGACGAAATGAAAAGGGAAAACATTCTACGTGAATTCCTTGAAATATCTTTGGTATAAGAAATTTTTAAGTTAGGTATTATGTAAATGATAAGCATTCATAATAACTTATCTAAGCATTTAATGATAAATAATAAATTGATGTGATCAGAATATCCGATTCTAAATTGCTTATAATCCGTATAAATAGAACGAAGAATATATGTGTGTGTATGTTCCCTGTACTAATTCCACAGTTTGCGTCGGATCTGGACCAAATTTTGCAGGGAGGTACTTGGCCCCCGGGAGAAGTCGTGTAGGGGAGGGGGGGTGAACGCCAAAAAAGTACCGAACCGTTCGAATTTCAATTTAACGACTCAAAAATGATTTAAAATTGCTTTTTCTACCCGAAATAATTATCGAATCTTCTCGATTTTAGTCTCATTGAAAAGTTGGCAAAAAAGGGGATGAAGGGGATTTCCTTCCGAGGGATTTGAAAACTCCTAACTGTTAACTTCACCCAGGAAAAAGATATGGGCGTTTGTGAGTTTGGAAATAATAATTTTAAATTGGATTTCAAAAGTCGTCCGCACGAGACTTCTGGAAGTTAGAGTGAAAGAGATCATTGATAAAAAGGCTGTTGCCATTTTTCTTGAGTATGTGCAAATAAAATTTCTTTTGCTTTTGCTTTTAGACGTTCCCTGTAACTGGGGATTTATAACGTTTTTGGCAATTGATAAATTTTAGTACTGCGTGCAGCATGCTACCGTCTTCAACCTGTGCAGGACCGGGCCATGCAGCTAGTAAGTGAATAAAAAAGATAAAAGGAAGATTTTTTATCAAAAAGGACGGAGGAAACAATTTTATAAATGCAAAAGCATCACTCATGCTCTTGTCTTGACATAGATTTACTATTCTTAAAATAGGCTACTTACACGTAAGTAATGTTCGGGTGCGTCCTGGAATTGTTAGCTTCGTGTATTTGGGCTTCGCTAGCATCTATCCCCCAAACTTTCCCAAAGTGGGGGGCAAGTATGATGGTGCTCTGGCCAGAACCGCAACCGACGTCCACTGCCCTGTCCAAAGAACCATGGTACTGCGAAAACAGAAGGAGTTTCTAAAAAAAATGGCACTGCCTCTTTTTGGCATTTCATTCAACAGTGATAGTAGTAGCTCAGTTCAAAAAAATAAATAAATAAGTAGACATTAATAAAAAATAAATAAAAATGGTACTGCTTCTTTCTGGCAGAACAGAACATATTGCTCATCGGCGACAATAGTGGCACATCTCAGAAAAATAAATAATAAAAATAAGTAAATAAATTAGTAAAAAAGTAAATAAATAAATAAATAAATTAAAAGCAAATAAATAAATAAATAGACGCACTGCTTCTTTCTGTGAGAACAGAACATATCGCTCACAGGCGACAACAGGGACACATCTCAAAAATAAATAAATAAATGCAGTTTCTAAGAAAACAGAACATATCGCTAACAGATGAGAATAGAGACATATCTCAAAAATATATAAATAAATAAATAACAAAAGTAAATAACTACATAAAATAAAACGAAATAAGAGTAGGTAACTTTAAAAATATACTAAAACGCGGCACTTCTTCTTTTTGGCAGAACAGAACACATCACTCATCGGTGAAAATAATAACACAGCTCAAATAAATAAATAAATGAAATGAAATTACATTAAAAATAATTCTAATAAATTTTAAAAGAACGGCACTGCTTCTTTGTGGCAAAACAGACAAAATCATATCACTCATCGGTGACAATAGAAACACAAAGCAAATAAATAAATACATTTTTTTTTTTTTATTAGAAAAACGGCACTACATGTTTTGGCAGAACAGAACATATCACTCAACAGCGGAAAAAGTGACGCAAAAAGTCACAAATAAAATAATAAATAAATAGAAATAATAATTAAAAAATAAAAGAAAAAATGCAGTGTTTTTCTGACAGAATAGAACATATCGCTCATGCTCATGGGCAACAATCGTTACACATGTCAAAAAAAAAAAAAAGAAAAGAAAAAGAACTGATTTATGTAATTAGAGATACGTTCTAAGATGCACACTAGAGTGGACCGAAAAAGGCTTTTTTTTTTAATTATTTATTTCGGTGATGAGTATTATACGGAAAAAGTGCCATTGGGGAGGTCAAGTGCAAAAAAAAAAAAAAAATAGAAATTTTTTTGGTCAATTTCTTGATTGGCCGTAATTTGCGTTGAAGTTTGGAAAAAATGCAATTTTTTCGAGATGTTTAACAAATTATTTAAAAAAATTTGAAGCACCTAACATCTAAAAATGCATTATATGTGACAATGTAGTTATTTCAACATAATTCATAATTTCATGTATTCAAACAATGTAGTTATTTCAGATAAGTACGGCGAAAACCGACTTTTAACATTTTGAAGATCAAAAGCAGGAACTTGCCAAATCTTCTAGACATTTGTGGAAAAGGAAGGAATTATACCACAGACCTCAATTTTTTGATGGGCTTTCTATGCCCAATGGCGCCTTTTCCGCACTACCTGTTATCGAAAATAGAAAAAAAAAATTTGAATAATTTGATGAAATCTCGAAAAAACTGCATTTTTTCCAAACTGCAACGCATTGCGGCAGATCAAGAAACTGACCAAAAATTTCAAAATTTTTGTGTGCACTTTGCTCCCCTAATGGCACTTTTTCCGCAATATCCATCATCGAAATAATAAAAAAAAGTATTTTTCTTTATTATTTCGCGCGCATATGGATCATGGCGCACATATGGAAGCGCATATGGGTCATTCCATAGTGACTAACGTAACATTCAAAGCTGGTTTTGTAACCGATTTTACTTGTAACTTAAAGGATAAAAAATATTTTTTAGTTATGCTGGTGGATTTACTATGTACATGGTATCTATGTATCATTTCTGCTAAGAATTTAAAACAAAATTACTATCAGTAGTCTTTTTTTCAAACAAAATGGCAGTGTGTCTAACGTAACGTTTTTGCAACCCTGAAAATGAATACTCATATTGTGAGCCAAAAATTTCTCAAAGTTAAGCAAGTGTTAAAAATTGAATAATATATTTTAAAAAATGTGTAAAGTTGGCTTTTAAAAACATAAAACACATTTATTAAATCTTATTTTTTTTAGTCTTAAGTGTCACTTTTACTCAAGATGGCGTGTGACTATAACGTAACGTGACTAACGTAACCATCGAATAACAAGCAGTAGACGCACTATAAACTATTTATTATGGCTAATCTCAGTGATAATTACAACACTTTTTCAATTTTTTTTAACTTCTTATGTTGTCTGTTTTCTATTTATTTAGTTATTTACTTATTTTTTGATACTTTTTTCACTTCGGTACTTTTTTTTCCTTCGGCTGAGGTTGACATTTCTATGGAATGACCCATATGCAGATACACATATTCGCACAGAAAAAAAAAAAAGTTCTGGAAAATACTAACCTCTTCTTTCAAGGAACTCTTTATTTTGTCCGCTAAAACGGTGGGGATGTTTGGTCGGAAAGCACTGTAAATCTCAGCATGATATTGGTCAGCAAACTGTTGATTCACCATGTTCGCTTATTTCAGTTTTCAAAAAGACAGAACCTGTTACAACTTAAAAAACACGGTAAATTAAACTAGGGCAGTGAAAAATATCACGAAAAGTATCAATCGTATTTGCTTATGCTGATTTCAAGGCGACGGGGTGACGTATTCGAATATTCGAAATTACGTGTACTGTTTGACCACGGATGCTGTGGAATTTGCAAACTTCCAGGTGAGACGATTCCATGTGCATCAGGGGGAAAAGTAAAAATTTGATGCCGTGTTTGTTCATTTTAATATGATACTGTCTAATTTAGAGGCTAAGCCACATCTGCGAAACCTGGTATCCCCAAAAACTAATAGATACGCCCATTTCCAACTGTAAACCGGATCTTAGCCGTTCCATCTTATTCGTGGTCGGACAGTATTACATAGTCATATTGGTACATTCACAAGCGATACATGTAAAAAATAACCGTCAAAATGGCTTTCTTGTAGAGGATCATTATTTATCAACATAACTGCAAAATCCTTGAACACTTTGGCAACACATTTGGAACACTCTAATAATGTGTTTCATTCAACTCGATTTTGTACGATTCGATCAAATTCTACCTACCAGCATCGTAGTGAAATTTCCTTCTGGGTGGGACAAAGGAATTTTCTGGCTCCGTGATTGGTAGATACAACAGGTCGCGAGAGCAAACACATTATGGACACATTTGAGAACAGATTGGAAACGCATTTGAGAAAAGATAGCGAAAACATTTAGGCACCCATGTAAAAGGATCACTTTTTTTCGCGTAGTCTTTATTTCATTTTATTTATTTATTTATTTTTTTTGACAGATTTCTGATCTAACTTTGGATAGTATCCCTCAATATGATAGTGTCTTATGATAATTCTAAAATGTTTTCTTTAAAAAGGGTAAAGAGGTGATGTTGCAGCTGTTGCTGTTGTGTAACTTTACGGGTGCCCGAACTTGAGTAAATAATGCTACCTGATTTAAGGCAGCAAAGTAGGGCTTCCGTTTTATTGAGCACCATTAGGGTGGAAGTCCAATCTAGCTCAGACAGATCACTCTAGATGGAAGCACCTGTCAACATTTCGATAATTTTAATCTGAACCAGAATTCGAGCAACTGATGGTGTATCATCGCCAGAAGTGTTGATAAAAGTTGATCTAAATACAAAATTTCTAGATTACTAATTCCCCCCAATATAATTTAAAATTGATGAGAAATAAAAAAATACCTCAACGGTATAAGCTGTTAATATACTTTTTAAGATGAGAATGCGGGTGCAAATTGACCCTAACAACCATGTCTTTTTTGCAGCAACTTAATTCTTTTTTTATATGTATACTGTCGTCCCCGCTTAATTGGGTAATGGATACACGAATACCCAGCTTATACGTGTAAAATTTCATTGCAGAACACCTATTTGTAGAAACAAGAAATCCAGCAAGTTCGGTCCTATCGTAGCTTATGATTGTGAAAAACATAATCTGAATACAAGACTACTAAATTCAAATGAGTGCCAGGGGCTAGATGCCGGGGCTGTTTAAGTCAGAAATCAAATCTTGACAATAACTACTAGTTGCCAAATAAGACCATAATTGTCATAAATTAAGTCTTTTCTTATACTCAGAGAAACAAGTACTAAGATTCATTTAAAAATTTAAACAACCCTCCGACCCTGATTGCCGACCTCATATTAACCCATTAATGTCTATAGCGTCCCCTTATAAGGACGATCCAAAAAAGGGTCTGTATTTCCCAAAAATGAACATTTCAACCAAATAATAGTATTCAATGAGTACCTTGGTATTGTTTCCATACGTTATTAACCGATTGCAGCCTATAAGCATTGTAATTCTGTAACAGTGTTAATATGATCTTTTTCAAAAATGACATTGTTCACAATCTCAAGAGTAAGCAGGCCACTACATGCGGATAATATTTTCCTTTTGCAGTGTGTCCGATACGTCTACGCTTTTGTAAGGCCGTGCATTATCGTCCATAAACAGAAGTCTAGATCTACAACACTCCTAAAAAAATTAAAAATCTCCTTGCCAAAGCGATGTTCTGCCATCGTGCATAATGCCTGCACTGTTAACCCATTAATGCCTAGCGTCCCTTTTTAGGGACGGTCCAGAAAAAGGGTCTGAATTTCTCCCAAATGAACATTTCAACCAAATATTAGTGTTCAATTAGTACCTTGGTATTGTTTCAATTCGTTATTCACAGATTGCAGCACATAACCATTGTAGTGTTCTGTAGTAGTTTTTACAATATTTTTGTAATGAAACATTTTCCACTTGAGGAATTACAATAATTTTTATCAAATGAATGCAAAAATAAATGAATAAGTGAATTATTATTGAAAAAATGAGCGAATAAAGAAACAAATGAATTAATTAATTAATATGAGAGAAAAAGAAATTAGTGAATAAAATAGAGGAAAAAAAAACAGCAAAATAAGTGAATGGATGAATAAATTAATAAATAAAGAAATATGTACATGATTTAGTAAATGAATGCATAAGTAAACCAAGTGAGCTGTTTCACGTTGCCCCGAGTGCGCTTGACAAATTACGTTGAACACTTAAATCAAAGCATGCCTAATATAACCCATTAATGCCTAGCGTCCTTTTTTTAGGACGGTCCAAAAAAGGGTCTGAATTTCCCCAAAATGAACATTTCAACCAAATAATAGTGTTCAATGAGCACCTTTGTATTGTTTCAATTCGTTATTAACAGATTGCAGCACATAACCATTGTAAAGTGCGTTCTGTTGCAGTTTTAATATGATCTTGATCAAAAATGACATCTTTCACAATCTCAAGAAAAAAAGCTAAGTTTTCAAAGTTATTCCCAGCTTCCCCGTTTATGTTAATTGCTGATTTTATTTCTTCTTATAAAATGTCTTTTTAAATATTATATCGTAGGCAGAAAAAAGTTTTAGTATAAAAAGTATGTACCTTCTGGGGGTCTATTGTAACTTTTGAGGGACGATTTTTCTTTCCTTAATAAAACAATTATTTTTTACATAATATTTTTTTCATTGTTTTTCCTTCATGATATTGTTTTTATTATTTTTCCTGTCCATTAAACACTATTTGTAACCAGTATACAAAATTTCTTTCAGTATAGCCTATAAAGGCTCTTGCGCCATTAAACACTAAACAAAATTTCTTTGGGAAAAAAAATGTCAGGCATTAATGGGTCAAAACGAACTTCACTGGTCAGAAAGTATTTTGAATCTAAGTACATTTAATTGTTTTCGAGGGAACATGGTAAACACGAAAAAGAAAAGATAAATAGTAAAATTTTGCTTGTGGCAAAAAGCAGAATAAGAATTATAATAACACGATCGAGATCAAATAATACGATTGAGAAAACTGAAAATTCTTATCTATATACATAAAAGACTACTTTTGAAAACGTATGTCCGGGGTAATCTTCCAAACTACTGGACCGATTTTAACCATTTCTTCACCGTAGATAGCTACAGTAACAGGGAGCAGGATAAACTATAATTTATTTCTAAAAAGCTTAGTTTAAAAAAGTTATTATGGAAAACAGTTAATTTTATGTCATTTCCCCATTAAGTGATTAAATTTTCAACCCATTGTTTCAAAAATTTGGTGCCATGCAGCAACAATATTGATTGTAATCATATTGAAAATTTTGAACCAAGGCTTCTCTGGAGTAAGTATGGAATTTATTGCCTTCTAAGGATTTTTATATTTATCTGAGCCAACAATCGCTAACGGGTGAAATAAAAAAAATTGATTTTGGCAATAGTTAGAGAATAGAAAGTGTTTATAGTCAAAAAAATTTCTAAATTAGGTAAATAAGATGTTTTCACCTCACCAATGTTGTCACGAGGATAGAAACTAATAATGGGACTTATTTAACGAGCAATATTTGGAAATGGTTAATTTCAGTGCGATTGATACTGTAAATATATATTTATTTTAATACTAGCAACAATACCCGGTATTAAATTGTCCGAAACAAAAAGATAAATGAATGAGCAAAATTGCTAACGTAAATTCATAATTCAAAAATTTAGAATTACTATCTGAACATCGCGTTGTGTAAATCTCTAAAATTTTTAAAATGCACAAATATTAGAACACTAAATAATGAAAGTAAATATGACTTACCGAACTATCTTTATTAATACACATCATCAAACAAGACAATCATACTGATGGGCTCACAAGTCAAATAGAATGTGAAGTGGAATACATAATGGAGAGCACGTGGTGGCGTCGTAAGTAGAGTTCAAAAAAAAGTTCCGGAAAGCTATTAAAATGTCTGTACCTCGAAAAATTCGGTAGCAAATTAGATGATCGGTCTTTATCCATGACCAGCACATTCTGTAGTACAGTAGCATTTGATTTCTTTCTGTAGCGTTGCCAAGAACCGTTTTAGGGTTATATACCCTTTGTCTCTCAGGCGCGACTCATCCAAATCGAGCCAAATCCGTGAACATCAATAATAAAAGGACACATTTCTTCTTCCAAGCATCACCACCTGATTTCTGGGTTAACATATATTAATTCTTTTACAATATTTCACGAGATATAAGGAATTCTTTTTTTTCCATCGAGACGCGAAGAACAGCACCTCACGAAAACCAAATTCGACATTACACACACACCAGCTAGCCGAGAAGGAGAGAGACATGGGAGAACAACACATCGCTCCAAAAACTGGTGAAGATCGCATGACGTCAAACTCGTCACACTTCTCTTTAGCAATCATGGATACGGAAAGCTTAAAATGTGCTGCCATCTGGTAAGGAGCCTCGAAAACTCAGTTCAAATATCACGCACTTGCAGTTTAATTTGAATTTACTGATTCTCAGATCACCTTCTTCACATTCCACCCCCCGACAGAGAAAAATACACATATACACAAAATACAATACATAAAAATACATAACATTTTGGTAAGTCAAATGTTTCGTTATTCAGTGCATTCATCTTTTTCCAAAGGGTCACTTCAGATCATAACATTACCTACACTTCGATCAACAAACCATACATAAATTTGCATGTTGTCATAAGAATGAAACGAAAATTTTTTTTTTTTTTTTTTTTTTGTAGAAGGGAGAGAAAAAAAAATTTTTTCCTTTTGCAATGAATTCTCTCTAATACCAATATGAACATAGTAAAAGAATTTAAAGTACTTTGTCTCAAAACTAAGTTTTGTAGTGCCAGCCTAACCAAAACGTAATTCCCTGAGGTCGCGAGTCCCAAGGAAAAAAAATTTCTAGACATTCGACCATTCGTACCATGAATCATATGGTAAAGAAAAAAAAACAAAACAAAAAAAAATTTATTACCAATGAAGATTTTTTTTTTTTTTTTTTTTTTTTTTTTTTTTTCTTTTTATTCATTCTCTTTTTCTTTTTTTTTTTTTTTTTACATTAATTGGCACTAAAAATCTTACTAAAGTGAAGTTTTACTTCCCTTTCGGAATCATCATTTTCGTTTTTGAGTAGGTAATTGTTGTTTCTGAAACTTTTAGTGACTACGTATGGTCCCTTGTATTTGGGCATAAAAACACCCGAGCTTCTGAAATTTTTGATGAACACTTTGTCACCTACATTGAATTTTTTGATCTCCCTGCCCTTTAGATGATTTTTATGCAGGTTAAAATATTTGGTTTCGTTTTCAGCCACAGCGGCTTTATTTTCCTCCGCAGACTTGGACATTTGTTTGGCATAATTTTCATAGTTGGTATTAATAATAGGATCAGAAAAAATGTCTATAGGCGTGTCGATTTTTCTCCCGAAGAAGAGTTCCGCAGGAGAAAAACCGGTGACGCCATGAATGCTGGCGTTGTAATGCAATTTAAATAAAAGCAACTTTTGTGACCATTCTGCGGTATTTTCTGATATGGCTGCTATACTTTCTTTCAAAATTCTATGGCATCTCTCGATAATTCCATTAGAAGACGGCAGATAAAAAGACGTTTTCCTATGGTCTATCCTTAATCCCTGGAAAAATGTCTCAATTTCATCAGAAACAAAATTTTTTGCATTGTCCGAAATTATGATTTTAGGAATGCCGTATCTGGCAAAATAATCATTCAGACATTTGATGATTGTAGTTGATGTAATGCTAGTGAGGGAGTATGTTTCTAAAAACCTAGAATAATGGTCTATGATAGTTAAAATGAAAAATCTCCCATCACTAGATCTGCACAATTTCCCAACAATATCTATGGCTAATTGTTGGCCACAAGCTAAATGAGTTTTGGAAATAAATTGTGGCTTTGACTTGTCGCGTTTGGGTTTATTTGCTAAGCACTTTTCACAAGAGCTGCAGTAGGACTTGACCTTAGAAAACATGAATGGAAAGTAATAAAGTTTCTTTAAAAAATTATATGTCTTCTGAAACCCAAAGTGTGTTAGGTGCGAGTTTTCAATGCATGAATTTTCCAAATTGGATGGAACATAAATTCTCTTTATAGTTTGGGTTTTACCCTTTCTTTTAATTTTGATACATTTTAACAAAATGTTGTTATCATCCAAACAATAATTATCTGACATATCCTCCTGATTTTTAATTTTTTCAATAATCTGAATAATATCTGGGTCCTGCTGCTGCTCTGCGAGAATTACATTAGCAGAAAGGTCATGTTTGGGTTGGAGCAAATTTATGTTGTTCAATTTTAAATCATCATCATAGACTCTAGACAGATAGTCTGATGGGTTTAAAGACCCCTCAATATGTTCTAAATTGTGTGATCTGAGAATCAGTAAATTCAAATTAAACTGCAAGTGCGTGATATTTGAACTGTTTACGATGATCACCTTCTTCACACCCGGCGTTGCCTGGGCCAGTAAAAATATTGAGAAACAATTTATAATCGCCTTTTTTTCCTAAACTAAAAGAACTCAAAACGTACCGCTTTGACGATTTAAAATGTCGCTAAATTTGCGGTAATTGTTTTGGGATACCTATGATAATTTTGCTCCCCCTCCCTACTTTATAAAAATATGCTTAAGTATTATTAAGTCAGTAATTTTTGTCACAGAAAAATTGTCATTTAATGGTGAGAAAATATTGCTGACCATGAAATGACGCTAAAAGTTTTTGTCCTAAGTGATTTCGAAATTAGTAGGGAGCATTTGACAATTATTTGTGCGAAAAACACAAATTAATGGTAATTTTAGTTTTGGAGTTTGATTAATTTCGTATGCGGATTACTTTACGCTTTGACGTATGTTTTAAAAGTTTTTTAATGACAACGTACGGAATCGGCCAAAAAAAAAAAAAAAAAAAAACTGAACTTTTCTTCAACTGTGGGAGTATTATCTCGATGATTAAGATTTTGGCGCAGTCTACAAATATCAGACAACAATCGTTTTATTTTAGTTATACCGTGTAAGAAGTAAAGTATTATTACATAGTCTTCGGCGCCAAAACTGGCGTCAGTTGAAAAAATTACCCATATATAGTTATTATAATATTCTTGCAACAAATTCGGCAAGATACCTGTTCGATTGGATTCTAAGTGACCAATTGTAAGTACCCGCCCAGTCAGCGCAAACAAATTTTTAAAAATACCGTAAAGTTGTATTTAAAGTTCCATTAAATTGGAAAATAATGAACCCAATCCATTTATTAGTTGCCAATCTCTTCAAGCGATTACATTACCGATACTCTAAAACCCATACTGTCGGCCCCGCTCAAACGAATACTGTCGGTTCCAAGAAATATTATTTGACTAAGCGGAGAATTCGATTAAGCGGAATCTTTAGTATTGCGACTATGGCATGGGAAATATCCAGTTCCAGGATATTTTTTTCGTTTATCCGTTACCCGATTAAGCAGGACCGACAAATTTACGAAACTTGTGAAAATAATTGATACAGTGAACAATTTACTAATAAAGGAATACAATTTATTCTAAAGAAAAATTATTTTCACGCAGCAATGCACATTAAGAAACACATTGCTTGAGGATAAATATTCTACTTACACAACTAAGACTACAAAACGTTTCAAATACAAATCATGGTAAAAGATTAGATATTCCCCATGAAGCTGGAAAAAAAAACCTTCATGATTTGACTTGAGAAAAGCCTTGAACATGAAATACGGAAAAAAGAAATGATGCCCGCAATTTTAGTTTTCGACATGGAGTTGAGATGATACACTAAATACTGAATTAGTTTGGTCAATGCCTTTTGATTTATGAGAAATATGTACCTTAAATTGGAATGAAAAAGGCGCTACCGATCGAACTTTTTTGAATATCGTTATAAATTATAGCCTATGTGTTATTCTGATGTATAAGCTACATTATAGTAAAAGTTTCATCAAAATCCATTCAGTAGTTTTTGCGTGAAAGAGGAACAAACATACATCCATCCATACATCCATCCATACAAACTTTCACATACATAATAGTAGTAAGATACCAATCTTATAACATTTCCTATTTACTCCAACATTATTTGTAGCTTGCTATTTTTTTTTAGCTTGCATTATTTTTTTTATAGTTTATCCATAACATAGCCATTGTTTACAGAAGCTGTAGCCATTATGTTTATAGATATGCACTTTTGTTGGGAAATTAATGAATGAGTTTTACTAAACCACCCTACGCCCACAGAAACCCGGGCAGGGCCGGGTACCCGGCTAGTATTAACATCAATTACAAGTATTTTAATTGTTAGCAAATAGAACTGGCAACAGATAAACATTTTAAATTATTGAGTTTTCTTTCCTCGTTGGTTAACAATGACATCGGTTTCCAATCCTATAGATTTAGGGCTTAGTCGCAATTGCGAAAAACGTTATAATTCAAGTTCTATTTTACATATAAGTTCCAAACACCATTTTGTCAGACGCAGATTTTTTTTTTCTTTCGTTTAGCACTGTTGCTTTAAATTTTCAAGCATGTTATTTTAACTTCAAAAATAGCAAAAAACATTTTAAAGGCTTTTAATTAATAACTTTGTTTTTTAATGTCTTCCGAAGACGCGATCTAGCTGAGAACACATTCTCGATCACTTCACCTTTCGGGGTATGGGGGGGGAGGGGGATCTAAAATCGATCCATCCGTTTAGGCGCTAGAGTGCCACAGACAGATATAAAGATACGTCAAACTTAACCTCCTTTCTTGTTGCGTCGGGAGTAAAAAAGGCCAGGAACAAAACTTACCGAATGCACTTTTTTTTTCACCAGTTGTGAAGCTGTGTTCTTACCCAATAAACACTGTTACTCTTTCCAACAAATCCGCAGCTTTTATAGGGCGGCCGCTACTTTTATTGCTATTAACTCAGCAAATGAAGCACTTCATCAAAATTAGCTATTTGACAAACACCTTATGTCAAAGCAAATACATTTTATAACAATGATATTTTGGTCGCGAACAGTTGTGAAAAACACGAAAATAGTGTTCCAGAAAAAGAAACACGTGCAGCGCAGAAACACGTGCTGTACGAAATATTTTCCGTTTGGTATTTTTACGTGTAAGATAAATACGAACCCCACGGTATAACTGAGGAAATTGACGCATGTCGGATTCCTTTAAGGAAAGATTGCGCGCTTTAAGAAACACCGATAGAGAGACATATTTTTTCACATTTCTTGAATTCTTTATGCATCGCATAGATCCTTAGCATGTTGCAGCATAAAAATAAAGTATAGTCATGATGATAATAATTTATTAACGAAACAAACAATTGCTTGAAATGTAGAATAAGCTCTTCGTAATAAGAGCTGATATTAAATTAGAAGTCCATATAAATAAAACAAAGAATGTGTGTGTGTGTGTGTGTGTGTGTGTGTGTGTGTATGCATGTTCTCTACATAAATCCACAGTTAAGGTCGGATTTAGCAGGGAGGTACTCTTGGACACTAGGGAGAAGGGTCGTAGGGGGCTTTCGAACGCCAAAAAGTACGAAACCGTTCGATTTTCTATTTAAAGACTGAAAAATGGCTTTAAACTGCTCTTTCTGACAGAAATAATTATCGGATTTTGTCCATTTTAATCTCATTGGAATAAAGCCTGCGAAAAATACCCTTTAGGGGGATTTCTTTTCAAAGGTTTGGAAAACTCCTAAAAGCTAACTTCACCCAGAAAAAATATATGGGCGTTCTTAACCCTACACTGCATGATTTTTTTTTCTTAGAAAAAAATATATGTGTTTGTCAATGTAATAAGAAAACATGGGAAAATATTTAAAAAAATTAACTCTAAATTTTCAGCACTTTCTATTAGGTCGGTGCGTATGAAATGTCGGATTCTCTTTACATGCGGACGTTTGTCTCCCTGTTTTCGTTATACTTTTGTCTTTGGCATAACCTCATTCATAGTCGTATTGTCCATTGCCAGGGACTCATTTCAGCAAAATAAGTTTTCTCGAAGGTCTTCCCTTGTGTTATTTCTTTTGAGTTTATTGCCGATATGAATTCTGCCAACATTCACGTCATTTTCTTATATGAGTACAAACTTGGTAATGGTGCTGCAAAAGCTGCACGCAACATAAACCAAACGTTTGGGGAGAATACGGTTAACGATCGGAAAGTGCAGCGCTGGTTCGAAAAAATTCGGCCTGGCGATTTTTCACTGCAAAATGAGCCGCGCGGAAGACCCAAAACGTCTGTGAAGAATGATGACCTGAAGGCTCTAGTGGAAGCGGATCCCGCCGTATCCACGAGGGAACTTGCTATCAGGATGAAAGTTGACCATACAACGATGTACCGCACGCACTGACAGAGCGAAATAAGCTGGATCGGTTAAACGTATGCTCAGGGCCGGATTGAAGATTTGGAGGCCCATAGGCATTTGAAATGAGGGGGCCCCTTCACCATATGGATTTGATAAATGAGATTTTAAATAACTGATATATATTGTGCAAATATATTTTAATCATTTAAAATTGTTATTATGGAATACATAATCAATCATAAAGATTTATTATGTTACAGGTGTAAATAGTGTTAATGGTGAACAAGGCTTAATTTGAATAAAGAGTAAAGCTCCTGCACTTACAAAATTTAATATTTTAGGCGAAATTCATGCTATTCAAGCGATAAAATAAGTTGTGGGTACTTTTGGACTTTAGCACTTTTTTTTGGTAGAAATTATGCCCTGGTGATGAGCAAGAAGTTGGATGGCAGTATGAACGTTTACTTAAGTTCTATTCGCAAATTGCATCAAATAATGTTCTTAACATGCAATCGTTTAGCTTAGAGCCGCTATATAGACAGGCCGACGCATCAAGATTAAGTTTCACCACTTTGGATCCAATTCCTTAACTTTTACTTTCATATTTTCATTGTTGCGGAGTAGGGTTACCAGAAAAAAGTTTTGGCACATTGCTAAGCTTTGCCAAATCCGCGTGCCGCTAATAAATTGCTCACAGTGAAAAATTACCAAAACGCGATTACTGGCCAGAAAAGACAACCTCTCAAACACACAAGCACGCGTTGGATCCAAAGTGGTGAAACTTAATCTTGATGCGCCGGCTCGTATATATAGGGGCCTTAGTTTAGCTCAATGCCATCTAAAGTTAAGTTTAAAAAAAACTAATAAATACGCTTTTAGAGTTATTCAACCTATATTTCATGACACTCTAACTGATTTCCCTCTGGTTTTCAAAACTATTCAATATCCACTAAGTTTACATGCACCAGCAATATATTAACATGTAATATAGTTTAGCTTTTAGTATATACAGGGTGTCCACTCCTATCGTGGACCAATAGCTAATTTCTTAACCGTTAGAGATAAGCATATAGTTCACTTAGGAAAAAATCTCTAAATTACGAAAAGAATTTTGGGTCTATTCAATGTTTTTCAAAAAATCAAATTTTGAAAGAGTTACGAAATTTAGATTTTTATACAACCCCCCAGTCCTATCAATCATATTTAGTAAAACATTCTTGACACTGTAACGTTTAAAACTAAAAAAAAATCACTGTTCTACCACAAAAATTGACCGAGTTATGACGTTTTGAAAAATCAAGATTTTGCATTATTTTATGACGTCATCGAGAGATCGCTTAAGGGACCGTATGCGAAATCCTTCAAAATCTTGATTTTTCAAAACGTCATAACTCGGTCAATTTTTGTCGTAGAACAGTGATTTTTTTTAAATTTTAAACGTTACAGTGTCAAGAATGTTTTACTAAATATCATTGATAGGACTGGGGGGCTGTATAAAAATTTAAATTTCGTAACTCCTTCAAAATTTGATTTTTGGAAAAACATTGAATGGACCCAAAATTCCTTTCGTAATTTAGAGATTTTTTCCCAAGTGAACTATATGCTTATCTCTAACGGTTAAGAAATTAGCTATTGGTCCACGATAGGAGTGGACACCCTGTATAATAGTATATTAAATATATTACTTTTATATTTGTAAAGAACGTGAATTTTTTCTTTTATTCAGAGTTACATACATACAAACAATATCACAAAAGCGTATTAAAAAGGGATATCTTCAGGATTTCTCGGGGCCCTTTTAAAACCCGGGGTCCGTAGGCAACTGCCTACGTTGCCTATTTAGTAATCCGGCCCTGCGTATGCTCATCATTGCTAACCCGATTTCACTGGAATATGAAGTTTTGCAGCATCCACCATATTCACCGGATCTCTCGCTGACCGATTTTAATTTTTTCAAACATTTAGAGCTGTTTTTAAGGGGCAAACACTATGAAAATGTAAACAGTCTAAAAAACTCGATATCAGAGTTTATTAATTCTAAAGACCAAAATGTTAACATTTATTAGGTTTAAGTGGAAAAAACTAAAATACATAAAAGAAAAGAATTTGATTTTGGCTAGCGAGCTGAACGAGACAATAATAGCGCTGCCAAAATACTTCTATACTACATTGTTGGCAAATAACACTAGTTACAGAAAAACAATATATACATGGGAAATATAATCACAGGATAAAATATTTCTAACACCCCCCCTTGATTAAATTTCCCTTAGTCCTTCACCAAGTTTTTGGTTCCCTAAGGACTTCTTGTGCATTCCAGTCCATTGTTCCTTACTTGAACAACTGTTGAACTGGCTCCTGAATTTATTGAGCTTGGCGCGGGATCTAGTTAGATCGCCAAAGGGACCCATATCGAAGTGCATCCCATGAATTCTGAAGCGAAAGCTAAATCATGTCTTGTTCCGCCTGCCAAGTATAAGAGCCCTCTGATAGCTTTTCTAGACTTCAAAGCTTCTGCGGCATTCAACTTATTTTCTTCTGTTGCATGCAAATATTTCATGCCTAGATCTAATGGTGTCGAAACTCCCTTGGCGTTCGACATACCAGTTGTTTCCAGTGGCTCCTTACTGTAAATATTCTGGTTGAGATTCTTAGAGCCACCATTATCTCCAGTTACTTTATTTACTTCTGGACAGTTTTCTTTAGGCATCTTACTATAGCCTTTCATAACATAATATTTGGTCCATTTAGGGGCTGTGATATTTCTTCTGGGTCTCATATTTACCTGCTGTGACCCTTCTTTATCTTGAGAAGTATCCTCTTTAACCTTCCCATTTTCATATCCAGCTTTTGTGGATTTCTTTCTTGCGCCAAATTTCAAACGGTGGGCTTTGCCGTAGACACAAGGTTTGCATAACTCTGTATCAGCTTTGATCTTGACATTCAATTCTTTTGCTATGATGGAGCTTATGTGTTGCTTATCTTGATGGCCATACCTTTCATGATAAAGTTGGAGAATTTCGTCATCACTTACGGTCATGTTCATATCAGATTCTGGTACTAAACTTCTAATAACCGCCTTGAATAGACCACCTCCAGGATCTCGTATGCCATGAAGAACTACTTTTCCGTCTATCTTTAAGTAACAATCTTTGAATGTTGACTCAAATATACTGTTCTGATTTCTGTCTTGTGCTGCGAGAACAGAGAACAAATTTTTATTAATTTCTGGAACGTACCAAACATTTTCTAAAAACTTGACTTGATCCTTTCCATTTACAGTTGCAGCAATTTTTATTTTTCCTTGTCCAATGGCTGCTAATGTTTTCCCATTGGCTACTGTAATGCTGTGAGGAACTTCAAATTTTTGAAAATCTACGAAACAGTCCTTGCTATTCGTGACATGCTTCGAAGCACCATTGTCAATGTACCAGTCTTCGGTGCTATTTTCTACTGATAATACCTCCTTGTCTACAGCCAAGAGTGTTATATCTACCGCAGAATTATTGCCTTTATTATCCCTTGGGTGGCTTGGTTTCGGAGGTCTTCCATCCGAGATCCATTTCTTGCAGGTTTTTACCCAATGTCCCTTTTGGTGGCAATAATTGCACTTGCTGTTCCTCTTCTTGCTGTTGAAGGACTTGTATTTTGATTCTGAGCAGGATGCTAGGGCTTCTTGGTCTTTATCTTCCGTCAGTCTGGAATCTTTCTTAAGCTCTCTCTCATGTGTACATAACTGTGTTGTTAGCTCATCTAGTGTTCTCTTTTCATCACTTAGAAGCAACCAACTTGACTTGAAGGAGCGATAACTGACAGGAAGGATATCCAATATCTTGCATATTAAGAGCATTTCTGGGAGTCTACTTTCCTTTTTGTTTTCAAGTCCACTGTTGAGATCATTCGACAAATTTTTCAGTTTCGATAGATGATCTGCCATATCACCCTCTGACCAGCTGAACTTAAAGAATTGCAAACAGATGTTATACAGTTGGTTGTCCGAGGAGTCTTCGAAAATCCTGTGCAACTCGAGCCAAACATCTCTAGCGGTGTTGAATCTCATCACCTTTTGCAATGTATCTTCTGTCATTGAGTTAGTTAGGACCATCATGGCACTGTTATTTGCTTTTTGGAATGCTTTCTCTTTCTTCAGACTCGCATCATTTGCTACTCCCAATACTACTGGCGGCTGCAATCTTCCTTCGACGACGTCTAGAGCATCAGTGTAATGATTCAATACGAACCGTATTCTGTACTTCCAGATGGGCCAGTCACTTCTGCCCACTAATGGCTTAACGGGGATTTTACCCTGCTCCATTTTAAGAAGTAAATACAGTTCCGAGCGATCGACGAAGTTATCTTACGATATGCAGTAAATCCGCTAACTTTTTAATTCCACTTTACTTAATCTTAGCGCAGTGGAAGCGTGCTGGGCCCATAACCTGTTAACATTTATTAGGTTTAAGTGGAAAAACTAAAAATACATAAAAGAAAAGAATTTGATTTTGGCTAGCGAGCTGAACGAGACAATAATAGCGCTGCCAAAATACTTCTATACTACATTGTTGGCAAATAACACTAGTTACAGAAAAACAATATATACATGGGAAATATAATCACAGGATAAAATATTTCTAACACAAATTTTTTTTAAGACAGGCATCTACGCTTTAAAATCTCGTTGGGAGAAGTATATTGAAGCGAATGGAGCATACTTTGATTGAATAAACAGCTTTTGAAGAAAGATATGCAGTTTTATACAATCACTTAAGAATCCGACATTTCATACGCACCAACCTAATAATTAAAAATAGTTTTGTTGCAAATGGCTACACCATGCATTTAACAGATAAAAATGATTTTAAATGATAGTCTTGAAATTAGTTTTTTTTTTTTTTTTGTAAAAAAATAGAGGAATTGAACATTTGGTGCACTGTACTCTTGTAATCCTTTACATTTTGACATTTTACATCATTGTTTATTTGTACTGTGTTCTTTCCGATGATCAATTCTGTCAAATCTGATATCTTTTGGAGGTTCTCTCGAGTAAGCTTTCTTTTTTTGGTTTGTAACTCTAGTTCCTCTGTAGCTAATGGTCTCCCTCTTTTATAAGACGCTTTAATAGTTTCACATGTGGGTTTGTTTGTATGTATGTATGTATGTATGTAACTCTGAATAAAAGATAAAATTTACGTTCTTTGCAAATATAAAAGTAATATATTTAATATTATTTTTAATACTAAAGGCTAAACTGTATTGCATGTTGATGTATTATAAGTGCATGTAAACTTAAGTGCGGATATTCAGTAGTTTTGAAAATCAGAGGGAAACCCGTGATGATCACAGCGCATTCCTATGTAAAAGCGTATTTTTTAGTTTTTTTCAAAACTATATTTTAAAATTATTAATGATTTTACTTGTCCGTGTAAGCACAACGTTTGTGCTAACTGAAATCTAAAATGAACACGTTTTGAAGGCTTTTCCCTATTGATTTTTTGTTTGTTCACTCTGTTGAACATCAACTAAGCATTGATAATTGCGAGGTCTAATAAACGGTAGAACAGCCGAAAGTACCACTTTTGGGTCCGCATGATTATTTTATACCTTCCAAAAAGAGAAAGAAGCTAGCGCGAAACATAAACAAAGCACATACTTCATGAACTACAGAGATGAATCGAAGTGTTCTCTGGATGCTTACTGCATAATGTTGCCAAATGGCTACAGACATGTATTATGTCCTAGATTTTTTCCAAATAATTATTTTGATGTAAAACGCATCTTAAACGAAAGATAAATGTTTATTTTATTCATGTTATTTCTTTAAAAGACAAAGAAAAATATTTCATTGTAAAAAATAATTTCAAAACTTGGTAGTTTAAGTGATTTTAAAAGCTATCCATATGGATTCATTTAAGAGCATGTAACAGACCAGTGCTGCCATGTATGGAGGATAAATGGTGATAATTGCTTTAAATATACCCAATACTTGCTTTTTATGCATTGCGTTGCCTTATGACTACATTCTGCTATTCATAAGGAGGACAAATTGTCCATGTATCCAATTGGCAACACCATGCAGTGTAGGGTTAAATTTAGAAATATCCCCACTTTAAAAGCTTTGTTTACTAAAATCAATCACAAGTATTATATTTGTTGACACATAAAAACTGGCTGTGTACAGAAGTATAAGAAGACTTGCTGTATAAGAAGCTACATAATTTTTATGTCTTTAAAGTGTCTGAACAATATGTATTAGTTTAGGTAGGACTATTCAATGGTTGAAACTTTCCATTTCAGTTTTTCCTCTTGATACTGCTTTTGTGACCAACAAAACTTAGCATCTGCGATTATCTTTTCTCCTCAGTGTTTTCCCATGTCTCATCTAGAAAACATTTAAATAAAATCTGGTATGGACCACACACTACTTCCTTTCACGTGTAAATTTCTTAAGTTGCCTTAAGTGTTAAAAAAAGTGCTTGGAGTGAGCAAGGTAACAATTCAAATATTTACTTCCCTAATCTGCCACGAAACAATGCAAAAAATATTTTACAATGGTTACCTTTCTAAATATTGCTGATTTTAATATCATTCAGTGAATTTTTCGCAAAATATCACCAATAGCGCCAAGTTGAACTCAAATTTAAAAAATAATTTTTTCGCCAAATTTGTCACCAACTTGGCGATATGTCGCCAAGTTGGCGTCAAACACTTGGCGACAAAAAGCTTGGCGACATATCGCCAAGTGGTCGCGCCAATTCATATCACTTGAGTCTGCATTGAAATTAACACTGATTTACCCCAAAAAAGGGTTAAAACACCCCTTGGGAACATTCGAATGCAACCACAAGGGGAGGTGCACAACTAGACCATCCTCAGAGCCTACATACCAAGCTAGAAGCTTCTACGGCATATAGTTTTTGAGTTATGCGACCCACATACATCCGCACATACGTACATACAGACGTCACGAGAAAACTCGTTGTAACTAACTCGGGGGTGGTTGAAAAGGATTTTTCGGCTGCTTATATGTTGGTAGGTACATATGCACGTGCTGACAGGTCGAAAAAACTACTGAACATTCATTCGGGGGTGAGCAAAATCAAAATTTAGACTCAAATTTGAGTGATTTTTTTTTTCGCGATCACAATACTTCCTTTACTACGTAAAAGGAAGTAATACATTGCTGGCCACCGTAAATGCACCTTGAAGGAAGCGTGCAAACTATATGAAATTTACAACATTCATTAGCGGAGGTGAGATATGCAAATGACAAGAATTTAAGCGCAGACGCACATCACGAGCGCCTGTGGCACCACCTTAAAAGGTAATTAAGGCTTGAAGATTTTGGCGATTTTAAGTTCGCCAATTGTGTTTTTCTTGTGGTTTTTTTCAAAAGAAAAAACGATTAATTATGCATCGTAGGAAACACCGATCATCTTTTGATCAAGTATCCGAGTTCGACAGAGGAAGGATTTGTGACCTACCGAGATTATGGCTTTTCTTTCATCGAAATCGGCACCCGTGTTGGACGAAATCAAACAACTGCAATGCGGATATGTGATCGTTGGATGCATTAGGGTACGCCGGACCGACATGGTGAATCACATCCACCTCGAGCCACCACTTCACGTGATGACAGGCGCATTGTGCGCATGGTAGTGACGGATCGCTCAGTCACATCCCGAACCATAGCACAGCACATTCCGTCTGTGACGCAACACCCAGTGTGTGTATGCCATTCGACGCCGTTTACAGCAGACTGGTCTGTCTGCAAGACGTCCATTACTTCGTCTACCCTAGACGCAGAACCACAGACGTCTCCATCGCCAATGGTGCGATGAAAGAAGGATGTGGATGGCAGAATGAAATGAAATTGTCTTTACAGACGAGTCACGCTTCAGTCTGCAACACCACGATGGTTGAATTCGAGTCTGGAGACACCGTGGAGAGATGACTCTAAACAGCTGAGTTATGCACCGCCACACTGGTCCTGCACTGGGTATTATGGTGTGAGGCGGTATTGGATATCACTCTCGCACTCTTCTAGTACGCATTGTTGGTACTTTAAACAGCCAGAGCTATATCTCCGAGGTGTTGGAGCCAGTTGTCCTTCCTTACCTTCAGGGTTTACCCACAACCATATTTCAACAGGATAATGCACGACCACACGTGGCACGCATTGTCCAAGGGTTCTTCATCATTCGGGAAATTGAGTTGTTTCCCTGGCCGGCTCGCTCTCCGGATGTTTCGCCGATAGAAAACATGTGGTTCATGGTTGCTCAATGATTGACCCAGATTACATCCCCAGCTGCTACAACAGATCAACTTTGGCAACATGTAGAAGCTGCTTGATCTGCTGTACCTCAAGAACAAATCCAAAGTCTCTTTGAATCAATTCCGAGGAATGTGGGAGCGGTCGTTAACTGCAACAATGATGGCTACTTTGGCTACTGATTTTGGCAGGAATGACACTTCACAGAAGTCTATAGGTTTAATCATTTGATACTTGGACAACATGTTATCTACACAATAAATTTTGTTGCGATATCTCTCGTCTTTCTTGGTCTTGCAATTTGGGCGGCAAACAGTGAATTTAAATTCAGGCCCGCGGGATTGATTTTAATATGAGATTAGGCAGTCGGAGATGGGTTTTCTAAAATTTTTAATTTAACATTAGTTCTTGTTAGCTGAAATTTTTTCTTACTACTCTCTCCCTCTAGCCACATATACATTTTATTTTCATTCTCTGATTTTTCTAACCATGCTTTAATAGTTTTATGACGGTCAGAATCATTTACCAAGCAGGACCCATGGGATACTTACCAGCTGGGGGGGGGGGGGAGTTCTACAACATGTTAATTTCAAATTAAATAAAGGTAGCGACATAGCCAAAGGAAGGTAGGAAAGGGGTCCTCAAATTATATTTTTTTCCATCATCAATGTTACCTAAAATTTGTACTTAAGAATTATTATATTTGGGATGTTTTCTGAGGAAGCGTGTGAGTAATCCTCTTTCAAACAAAAGCCGAGATAGTCTAAAATGTTGTTTCGAAAAAAAAAAAAATTACATTAATTTTTGAAAATTTTCTGCTAATGTTTTCAAAAATAGACTACAACTGTGTATTTAGGACTTCAATATAGGAAAATTTTTGGGTGTAATTCATAAACCCTATTGCTTCCCCGAAACTCATCTAAAATACTCTTCATGTTTTGGAACTTCTTATAAGTTAAAGTAGAGGCGTTCTGTAAAACTCTTTTTAAAAAAATTTTAGCTGAGCCCCCCCCCCCCTCCTAATACTATCAAAGATTGTACAAATATCAAGATTAATTTTTTTTTAACTCGACACTGATCGCCACTTCTTATTAAAATGAACTTCAATGGTCAGAAACATATTAGAAATTTGAATATATTTTATTGCTTTTGAAAGGACATGTTAAACACGGAAAAGGAAAAAAAATCATTAATAGAGAAATTTGTAAGTAGCGAAAGCAAAATAAAGAAGGAAAATTGAAAATTCTTATACTGAAATCAATTATAAGTATTTTTATTGTCAATAATCAACTCTCCTTTCAAACAAAAAAAAATTTTTTTCAAAACTAATCCATCCGTTTAGGCGTTTTAGAGTGCCATAGACAGATACACATACACGTCAAACTGATAGCCCCTTCCTTGTTGCATCGGGGGCTAAAAATTAAAGTCTTTGGAATTTCAAAAAAATGCCAGATTAATCTCTGAACCCCCACCCCTTGCCTAAAAATCGTAATCAAAAATTGCTTACATTCATTTTTCCTCTCCACTCTTAACATCCCACCAAAGATCCTAGAAAATTGTGGTTTTAGAATTAAAATTTTGAAATCTTTCTTTTAAATTCTACCAACCATCTTGAGGAGCATATGTACCCTGTTAAGCTTATTTACAGGGTAATATACCTGTAACCACCCTTGTTACTATATTACAAGTACACCCTTGTGCAAATTAATTGAAACAAACTCGAAAAATTGAGAAAACTAAGAAGAAATAAGATTTTATCTGAATTTATGTAAAATCAAGAAATTTTATAACATAATAGGATCTCAACAACTCTATGAACATTTGGACACGATCTGGCATGGAATCCACCAATTTTTTACTCATTTGTAATATTTCTGTCCATGTACCACACATGAATTAGCGCAGTGATTAGCTTCTTATTGTTGAACAGGCTTCATGCAATAAGCGATTCTTGCATATACTGCCGTGCTAAGCGCAAAAGTCGTATCTGCACTTTTTGTCAAAATTGAGTTACGGTCACTAAGGGGTTCCTAGTCACATATTTCACCTAAATGCAATGTTTTATGGTCATTTGTCCATGCAAAATATTTTTTAAAAATATTTGAAAAAGTTTCATCTGAATCAAATACATGGAGGCGCAAAACTTTAAACGGCCATTTCTCATTTTGAAGTCGTCTGCAGATACGACTTTTGCGCTTAGCACGACAATATAGCCCAAAGATTCTCGACTGGATTGATACCAGGAGAGTTCCCAAGTTCTCCATTAGGCTCTCAGACATGAATTTCCGGGTAATTTTGGGCATATAGCAAAGGGCTAAATCCGGCTGGAAAATCTCCATTCCGTCTGCGCATTCTTTCTTCAATACTGGTAAAGTATTTTTTCCGAAATTGTAATAGATTGCTCAGAACGCATCAGGCTGCAAAGAACCAATCCTATTTAAATTTTAACCGAAACATCTTCTTTTGAGGGGGTAAACAAATCGGTTCATAATGCAGTCCCGAATTCTTTTACCTGGAGGTCTCCGTTCGTTGACCTTATGTCACAAAATAGTTATTTCCTCTCATTTTAACAGCTTAATTCTTACATTTTAATACCCACAAGTAGCGCTTTTTAGCCTACTTTCCCGTTAAAAATAAAAGAAAGGCGAAAAAAGTATTAAAAGTAGTTTGATGCATCTAAAAAATATCGCCAAGTCCAAAAAATATCGCCCAGTTAAAAAATTATCGCCAAGTCCAAAAAATATCGCCAAGTCAAAAAAATAAAAAGGTCAAATGAATCTCCCCAAAAACAACAGTGTTGTAAAAAAATTCCCCGCTAAGAAAACCTTAAATACTCAGCCTTAAAAAGTTATGATAACGAGTTTTCCCGCCAAGTTTGTGCCAAACTACAACTAACCTGTATGTATAGTTCTTTTAAATTGTTTTCTGTCCTGCCAGGCGGGAAACTTTGTCTTGTGAGGTGGTTGCTTAATGAGTAAAAACTTCCCGCCTGGCAGGACTGAAAACAATTTAAAAGAACTATACATACAGGTTAGTTGTAGTTTGGCACAAACTTGGCGGGAAAACTCGATATCATAACTTTTTAAGGCTGAGTATTTAAGGTTTTCTTGGCGGGGGATTTTTTTACAACACTGTTGTTTTTGGGGAGATATCACATGTTTTTGCATTAATATTATTTCTTTGCCTGTTTTTTTTTTTCTCTTCAAAATTTATTTTGCATGTTTTTTTTCCCTTCAACATTTTTCTTGGCGGTCCGACATGTGGTTTTCTTGGCATGCATTTCGTGCAAAAGTTCAAGGATCTTCTTCAGTCTAGGATAAATTTGAAATCATTCACAATGTACCACCGAACCGACAAAGTACCACCGAACCACAATGTACCACCGAACCCGAACCGACGCAAAACAAAGCTAGTTGCTAACAATACTATGATTAAATTAAAAGTTTAAACAAAAAACCCCAACCCTTACTGCCGATCTCATATTAAAATGAACTAAATTGAAGATCCCTTTTAAAAGCCTTATGCAATAAAATCAATTACAAATATTTTATTTGTTAACAAATAGAAACTGGCAACAGATGAAATTTCAATCATTGAGTTTTCTTTCCTCGCCGCCCAACAATGACAACATAAATGCTCAGATGTTGAACAGAGCTAGTAGATAGAAATCGGACCAATTTTAAGCATTAATAACTCCGGGGTGCGATGACCCCGGGGGGTAAATTTTGGGAAAACGTCCTCAATGTCTCATCGAGAATATTCATACCAAAAATCAACACTAAAGACCCCTGGGGGAAAAGATACGAAAAATAAAAACGAGGGGGGAGGGGGTGGGGGGTCGAAAAACCCCCTATGCCGAGCTTTGGGACAAAATAAATGTGGGTGCAAAATGAGAGCTCAATCCGAGTTACCGTTTAGTCTGGACCCCTGTCAAACAATTTTTAAAAAGTGCGAAAAATAGCGATTTTATAACATATATCACCCCTCCCCCTGAGGGTCCTGGATGTTTTGCTTTAGTATGTGCCGTCAGGGGCCGCTGGAGATTGAGTATACCAAAAATGAACTCTAAGGATCTTTATGGGGCTGTAATACAGAGGGGTGAAAACCCCGATTTGGTTACTCGCGTAAACAGTCCTTGTCGCTCTTTTACATTTTTATTGGCGACGGAAATTTCTTGGCGGCTTGTATTTGGTTTTCTTGGCGGGGCGGGACGCTCCCGCGTCCCGTGATATCGAAAAATTAAAAATTTGAAAGTAGGTTATTGAGATGGGGAATTTGTGGGTAGCACAATGGAGTATTTGACTGAAAATCCTGGCCAAAACTATTTTGGAATTTTCGCTCTTCTAAGGGAATTCCCTTCTGTGCGTTTGTGCGCTGTACAGCGAAGCTATCCAGCTTACAGCTATGAAACTTGGTACACAAGCTCTCTGAAAGGTCAGATGTTGCAACCTGAAGCTCGATTTTAAAAATTTAATTTAGAAAAAAAGTTATTTTATGTTTTATCCATGTTTTAGACTTTTACGAGTTTACGACCGTAAAAAGGTTTCTAGTGAACGTAGGAAGAAAAAAAAGACATCACCATTTGGAGCAAATCAATGTCTTTAAAAGTCTAAATTGTTTGAAATTCTAACGTAATTTACCGAATTTTCAGGAATTTTCAAAGATAGGTCACTTTTTCGACGGTTTTCAATTAATCAATCAATGTAAATTGAAATTCCTGCATCCGAGAATCTAATGGCGTTATTGCTCTGAAACTTTTCAAGGATACAATACAAACATTTCACCTTCATTTAAAGCAAAAACGGTGAAGTTATCTTGCTTCATTGATTTTTAGTGAATTTTTTTTAAAGAGGTGAAGGAAAAATTTTCATCGTGTTTCACCATGGTTTTACGTTCGTTCCGTAGCAGCTGGCAACATGCCAGAAGCTGACGAGGAATTGTTTGAAGCGAAAGCTAATAAGTAAGCGTATTTTATTCGATGTATTTTTTCCTTTGACGGAATGTAATTAGTACATTGCCTCCTCTCCCCCCTCCCCAGGGGCGCACCCAGGATTTAACTTAAGGGGGGGCTAATTTCTGACATCAAGCACCCCTACCCCTTTCATATCCAGAGGTCATTGGATTAAAATTTTAAAATCGAGAAAATACTAAACTTTAATAGATTGCCCCCCCCCCCTTCTTTCTTTTTACTTATTTTTTCCGAAATAATAGTGTAAAGCTTTGCTTTTTTGATTGGAAGCTCTCTTGCTTCTGTTAAATTTTATGTGAATTTTTTACTTATTTATCAAATTGTGTTTATGTAAGAAAATAAATGGTAAATACTATGAGGATCTTCCAACCTTACTGAAGATGGGGTGATTAATGCACTCACGAGAATAGCGTTATGATACGATCATTATGAACAAAGACATAAAGTAGAATATTCAAACATACTGATAGGGCGTTCATGGGTTCTCCCCGGAAAAATTTCTGAAAAGTGATCTCAAAAACACAACATTTAGACAACTTTTGGTCATGTTAGGGAGATTTGAGACTTGCCGGCCCTCATCTAATATTTTTTCAAAATTTGAAGTCTTAAAAACGTTATTATTGCACGCCATTTTGGCAATTGTTTGGGGGTGAGGTTTAGGAATGTTTCTATATTAAGCTTCGAAAAGCGCAGTTTGAGAGACATTGACTAATCTTAGGAAAAGCACGAGTCAGGGGCCCATTGTAAATTTTCGAAATTGATGTCCAAAAAACACCATAGTAGGCCCTCTTGAAAATGTTAGGAGAATGAATGGGGGTTTTGGAACTCTTCACTAACGGTTTTTTGATGTTGAAATTCCAAAAACGAAATTTATAACTATCTCAGTTAATCTTAGGAAGAATAGGGTTCGACCGCTCTCAACCCGAAATTTTTCAAACCTGAAGTCTAAACAACGCAATAGCATCTTTGATGATGTTAGAGAAAGGCATAGAGTTCGGTTTTCACCTCTGAATGTTTTTTGTCGAAATTAAAGATCTCAAAACTTAATTTTAAACGATTTTCGGGATCTTTCCTCGAACATTTTTTGAAATTGAAGTTTTAAAAATGTCATTGTAGACCATCTTTGATGACGTTATGGGAATGGATGGAATGTGGAACTCTCCACAGGATATTTTCCCCGAAACTGAGCTTAGAGAAATGCGGTTCCATTGTTGTCGATGTTAAGAGTTCGGAGGCCTTCCTCAGGAAAGTTTTCAAAATTTGAAGTCTTAAAAATGTGGTTATAGTCCATTTATCGGTTTGGGCCCTTTGAGAAGTTTATTAAAGGACTCTGCCCCCCCGCAGTTTTTGTAATTAAAATTCCGAAAAAAAAC